>VZTH01019004.1:397681-447694 GCA_013397815.1 Aleadryas rufinucha
GGAGGTGGGCAGCGTGCAGAGCTGGGGGCTGTGCTCTGAGGGTGGCCCCAGCTCGGCCGGGGTAGAGGCGGCATCCCCCCTCCAGAATCTTTCCCGTGCCTGTGGTTAGCGCTTCCCCCGTCCCCGTTCACCTGCACCGGCCCCAGGGGCTGCCCGCCCCGCAAGGCACCTCGGGGGCGATGCAATTTTTTAATTTCCCCCTCCCCCCCAAATGATGTCGGCCGCGCATGGGGGTGCCCTTCTGCGCCCAACTTTAGGGTAGCAGGAGTGGGAATTCTGCAGCAAATGCTGACTCACAGCGGCAGAACGACCTCCTGGCTGCTGTGCTGGGAGGGGCTGGCCCTTGGCAGCGGCAGGGGGGAGCGGAGCGGGGCGAGGGCTACGGGGACCGAGCAGCCGCCCGCCGGGGCAATGCGGGTGTTTCCGGCAGGCTGCTACACCCAAGCTGCAGCGCAGGGCAGCCTTACGGCTTTTCAGCGTCTTATTTCAGTTGTTTCATACAGTGTGTCTGTCTGTATTTGTCTAACCTCGCTAGGTCACTTTCTTTCTTAATAGGAAAAGAAAATTGCTCTTTTTTTTTTTTTCTTCCCCTCTTCTTATTTAAGAGCAGTGGAACCAGCTCCACAGCTCATCAGCGCTCGTATGCAGGGCAGTACATTCTACCTGTGTTCTTAAGAGGCGTTTTGGAGAGGATGTATAGATTTGGGAGTAGCTATATCTGTGAAATATTTCTTGCTAAGGAAACTGAATGTGGGCTGGCACACGAGAAGGATAAGCCTTAGATCTCCGGGCTGGTCTGTGTTTGGAGGGGGATCCCCTTTTCTCTTGAAGATTGGCATAACCCAACTGCTGTACCTCAGCCCAGTGTTTTAAGCATGTCTCTGAGTACCCTATTGATTCTTGGACTGCTGTTGCTGCTGCAAGGGGGAAAAATCCAGCTATAACAGGAGAGGGATGGTGAGAGAGGATGCAGTCTCCTCCAGTGGGAACCAAAGCTGGATTGTTCTTGCAGTACAGCTCCTGGTGACTCAAACACGCTGGGTTTGTCTGTTCTCTGATGCGTGGGTCTGCCTCTCTGTAGTTGTCCCAATAACATCGTGTCTGGCACTGCTGAACTGTTATGTCTCTGAACACTGTGTCTCAGGCCCACAAGGTAAAAGCAGTGATTACAGTACAATACACCACAGTGGTTCTCAACTTCAAAGTGAAAATGCTTAAGAGCAGCAGGCTGCCTTAGGAAAAAAATAGGAAAATGGTCCTTTCTAGCAAGGGAGATGTACTAACTGGCTTTTCCTGTCTCTCAGCTTTGATTTTCCCCCTTCCAGTGACTGCTGGCTGCTAAAAACCTCTGTGCAATACCGCTCATTGAAGGGACTCCAGCAGATCGCTACAAAGTTGGTGGGAAAAGGCTGCAAGAAATATGCTGGCAAAAAACCCTAAGCAATAGGAAAAAAGGACCTGGGACTTGTGCCTACAGCCCCTCATATTCACATTTGGTGCAGCTGCAAGGCAGGGGTGTGGGGGGCTGTCCCTCACCTGACTGGTGACAATGCCCTGTGCTGGGCAGTGCGGGGTGCCGCAGCACACTCCAGGAAAGCAGCGGTGGGGCTGATGCGGTTTGCTTAGCTAAGGGCTTGCCTGCAGCCAAAATCCAGTCCAGGGGCTACCGTGCCGGTGTGCTGGCTCTGGGTGAAAACTGAGTGCTAGCAGGAAAGTGAAGCAGGCACCTTTCCCACTGGGAAAGTGACAAATCCATCCGACTCACCTTGACACCAATTGAGGGTTGTTGTTGCAACACACCCCTTTGGCAGTGTACCAGCCCAAAGATAACAGAGAGAATTTGCCTTCCAAGCCCCCCCACCCCAGCTCCTCCCACTGCTGCTTTTGGGTCTGACATGGGGATAATAGGCTCCATAGTCCCCTCCATCCCTCTTGGTGTACCAGCACGGTCAGGCTCTGGAAGGATGGGATTCTGTTCTGCAGCTTGCCATGACTTGTTGTGTGGTGCCCTGGGGAAGATGGTGTTGGAAGCAGCTGGCCTTCCCAAAGAGCTGGGGGCTTTTTGGCTGATGTTCCTTAAAGGCAAATCTGTGAGAACACAAGTTCAAAGGCTGAGTGCTCTTCCCTAGTGAGCAAAAGAGGCTTGAGCAACTTTGGCCACTCAGATGGAGGTAGAACCCTGGATGCTTTCCTGGTTTTTGGCTCTGGAACGAAATCTGGACTGTGTTGAGAGCACAACTGGGGAGCTGCAGAGGTCCTGGGGAATCTGGGATGCTGCAGCCTCTGCAAGGGCAGTGCAAGCTGCACAGTGGCTGTTTTGAGTCAGCTCAGCTGGGACAGGCTCTTCAGAAAAGCTTGCTGTCCCCTGAAATCCAAGCACCATGTGGCCTGGACAAAGCTTGCTGCGGTTTCCCGGGGTGGAGATGACTTGGCATTAAGACCCTCATCCTGTGTCAAACCTGAAAAGGACTGAAACTGCCTCATTTCCTCAGAGGGATTCCCAAGGCTGGTTGTTGCATTTTCTTTTATCCCATCTGTTCTCAAGCGTTCTGCTAGAGTTCTTGTTTCCCTCTTACACCCATGGCCTTTGTGCTAACAGCTTCTTCCCTTGCTCCTGCAAGAGATTCCTGACTACCAAGGACTCTGCAGTGTACAGGGCAGGCAACCAGGCTGCGGGCTGGAGGAAAGTTCAGCAAACCGCTGAGATGAGCTGGGAACTGCTGGGATACCTCCTTAACTTCTTCTGTGTCCTCACTTCAGCTTTGCTGCTGGGACCTTGCAGCTCTGCCAGCAGTGCTGGAGCAGCTTGCTCCCAGCAGCAGTGGTGGCATCTGGTGCTGGGGTGGCTGCAGGAGTGGGGAGTGCTCTTTGAGCTCAGGCTGAAGCATTAATTGTTGCCCCCATGTGAAGTGCTGATTGCTGCCTTCCAACAGGAGCTTGTAAGAAAAGACAGATTTTTAAAGGGCTGATTGCTTTGGTTGGCTGCTCATCCCTCAAATTATAGTGAGGGCTGAATATGGGTGCCACTGCAGCCCTGTAGTTACATCATTTGGGTCTTGAGTTAGCACATCGTGTTCCCAATGTCTGTTTGAACATGCAGCCTCAGAGTTTCCAGCCTGCAGAGCACCAAGATTGCTGCCTGTGTTCAGCCAGGTACTTTCATTAGGCACTTTGAACTCTGGGAAGGCTGGCTGAGGCTGGAAGAGAGAGCCAGCCAGGAGGCTGGAATTGCCCAGCCAGCGTGGGACAGCCAGTGTTGGCCCCCAGGAAAGGAGTGGTCTGAGCTGCACGAGGCAGTTCCATCTCTGCATGGAACTTCTTTTGTGACAGAGCTCAGTCAGCTACCACAGCAAGGGCTGAGGTCCCCCACAGCAGCCTGGGGGCCACTGCCACAATATCATCACCTGGATGGCTGGCAAAGAAGCCCAGGGAGATCTGAGAATGTCTCCCCCACAGGAGTGGGACTAACAGGAATTGCAGCAGCCCTGTGCCGGTTCAGCTGCATTTCCTGGTGATGTTCGTTCATGGCTGGCAGGAGCCCTGCATCACAAGGTCTGACTTGTTAAACACTGGTGTCAACGTGCGCTAGAGACTCGTCAAACTTTCTAGTAGAACGTTGTTCTGTGCCAGCCCCAATCAGACTGATCCACAGGACGTTTTGATGGGTCAGCCGTTTCCTGTTACTGATGGAATATGTGCTCATTATGGAGCCTGCTTACCATAGTCCTGTGGGCTCAGCCAGCTCTGGGCTGTGGAGTTTGCAGCAGGCACTCGAGAAAAATATCCTGTGCCTAAAACCAGAGGATTGGGAGGGATTGTGTTAGAGGGTTTGTTTTCCTCCCTGCATGTAGTCTGTGTTTAGAGCGTCTGTGCGCGCCTGTTTATGCTCCAGCCCGGGATTGCTGATCACATGCACAGTGTCCCAGGGTGAGTCAATAGAAACCTGGCTATCCCACTCCTGCACTGCTTGGCCTGTGGCTCACAAAGGGAAAGACGGGGATGGTGAACCTGCCTGGGAAGGCTCTGGATGGAGGCCCAGGCTTTTGGTTCAAGAACAGTAGGTTTCCAGTTCCAGTGCTCCCATTAGGACTGGAAAGGATGGTGTGGGTCATGAACTGGCTGTCTGCAGTCGCATTTGATAGATGCTCTGGGACCCTTCCCGATTTGGTGTCTGTTCTGTGTGTCATCCCAGTCCAAGCACTTCTTGGTACTTTATAATTACCATAACCTTCAGGAAGAGACCAACATCTTTAACTCGTGTGCTGCAGGAGATAAGTTGGAGATAAGGGCAGCATGCTATAGAGGATGGCAGAGAAATTGAATGAGTAATTACAGTTGTTCTTTATGGTTGATCTGAGGGAAAATCCTGTCAGATCACAAAACTGGAGACTTTTATCTGCAAAGGTATGATGAGGACACCCCAACCAGGCTGCTGCAGATGCAGAGCCATCGCTAGCTCCTGCCAAGCCTGCTCACAATCAGATCCTACAGGAAGGGCGTTATGGCAGTGGTGTCCCTGGAGATAACCTCTGGGCTCCTCTCCCTGGTGGGATGTGACTGCTGCAGACTGTCCTTGCTCCTGGTTGTGTTGTGGGCCAAGGGCATTGCTCTTTTGGGGAGGACAGTCCTCATGAGCAGCCTGCTGTGGTGGCAGGAGTCTGTGCCTCTTTCCACACTGGAGCCCAGCATGTGCCTCTCCTTTTGTTTGGCACAACCTTTTTCCTCCTCCTGAGGGATCTGGCAGCTTCAGTGTTTCTTTAGGGCTGGAATCACTTGATCTGGCTAAGTCACTTTTGCTGGGTGTCTCATTTAGAGTCCCTGGGAAAATGGGAGGTCCTCCCTGCAGTTGGAATGGGAACTTGAACATCCCTCTGCAGTGCCAGGTTCCTTGGGGATGGACAGACTGCTCTCAGCATGTGGGTTTTAGCATATCCACCTGCACGAGGCTTAGGAGTTCCTGCTAGCCCAGGACAGGCCTTGCCCTCCTGGGGCAGAAGCAATGCCACAGCATACTTGGGGCTGGAGGCATCAGCTGTGTCCTGCCTGGCCCCTTCTCATGGTGGTTCCTGGTGGTTGACTGTGGCACTGTCCATCAGCTTTCTCCTTAATACCCATTGGAAGTCATAATTCACTGTCTGATCAGAGGGATCCCAAGAGGGATTGCGGGATAATCTGTGTAATAATGTCAGGGAATTAGTCAACTCCTGAAGAATATCTGAGCAGCTGGCTATAGGCCATGTTGCCTATAGTGCTGCCATGAGTGAATGTGAATTAAGTATGTAATTAATATATTCCGAACAAATGTCAGGGGTAGGCCTCCAAACACCCGTCTGTTCAGTTTCTTCCCCTGTGTACCACCTCTCTCCTTTTGGGAAAATATGTTGGATTTCTTCCCCAGGTGCCCTCTGCATCTTCCCAGCAGAATAAAGCTGTACTTCTTCCTTGAACACTGGCTGTTTGTTTGCTTGGTTCAGAGGAGGAGTCCTGCAAGGCGAGCTGCAGCTGCTTCTGTTCAGGAATAACCTCTTGGAGCTCTTGCTCGCGCAGTGCTGTGCTGATACCTTCCTCTCCATGAGCTGTGAGGTGTGGGTTGGTTTGCACAGCTTTCCCAGGGAGCAGCTTGAGCACAAAGCCTGGGGGAGTGCAGCTCCGGGGGTTTGCTCCAACCTGGAGCTGAGTTGCCCTCACTGCAGTGTGGGGGAAGTCATGACCGACGGCAGGAGCTAGGGTCCCTCCCTGCCTGCGTGCTTGGAAAGTCCTGCTTCAGTTCCATGTGGCTACCATGGGAGAGGTCTGCTTGGCAACCATGGAGGCTCACAGGCTGCTGGGTCCCGGCTATATTTAGTTTTAACCAAGTTCTGGAGGAGGGGAAGGCTTTTGCTTGAGAAAGCATCCTGTTGTTGGGAGTTCGCTGCAGCTGAATCACTGTCAGTGTTCGCTTTGGCTTGTGGCAAGGTGTGCATGGATGAGGTGGATATGGAGAAGGGGCTGAGCAGAGACAAGGAGCTCTGGCATAGCTGTCATGTTCCTGCAGATGAGTTGTGTCATGTAAGGCGTAGCTAGTGATGGGGTTCAAATCCTAGAGCTTGTGTACTGGGATCACATCACCTTTCTCAAATCATCCTCTGCACTCCTGGGCTTCTTGGCAAAGAAACAATTGTCTTCTTCCCTGGGAGAAGCAGTTAGGAATTGGCAAAAGAAGGAATCTGAGCCCAGGCTGCCCCTTCAAGTGAGTGCTAAGTGCATGTTGTCAGCATGTGTCCCCTGCATCCAGACTGGTGCACACAGGCATAGTACTTTGGAGTCATGCTCTGTTCTTGCTCTTACTGGACATCTGTGGTCTCCCCAAAACTTGGCTGTGCTAATTTCCAGTTATTTGTGGATCTTTTGTGGTTACACATATAAGCTATGCTGCTCTGGGAGAAAAGGGTTTAAGCAGGGAATATGTCATTTATTTGAGGGGACACTTCCTGAGGCTGGGAGTTTCTGTTCCCATTGTGTAGGGGAGTTTCCAAGCTCAGTGTTTCTGGTTTTTCTTCCTCCTTAACAGTGGGTGTTTATCAACCAAGGGGAAAAACTGCCTGTCCAGCTATAGGAGTTGTTCAGATTGGCATCAGGGACTGCCCTTCGTGAGACATTGTTGTTTCTATCACAAATGATAGAAAAGAAAAACCTTTTCTTGGACCTCACTGGGGTTCACTGCCCTACTAAGGAAAGCTCAACACAGACCTGGAATGGACTAGGGCAAGCTGAACATGCCCTGTCCCCTACTATCCCTATGTCCTATTGCACTTAATGCGGATATAATATGTGAGCAGTGCCTGGCCCACACCTGCAGGACCAAGGTGTGTCTCTTCCCAGAGCTGGGAGGTGACATCCCTGCTCACCCAGGCAATATGGTATGCTGAAACTCACCTTGGTCCTCAGAGCAGGATGTCCTTGTGGTTGTCTTTCTCCACCACTTCTGCCAGCTCTCCAGAGCCCACCAGGGAAAAGGGAGGGTCCACAGTGTCTGCTAGATTGCTTTTTCCAAGAGGCACCATCTGCCCCAGAGCCCTGGATGGCAAATGCAGCTGGGATACAATCTGTTCCTCGTCTGGAAACCTGGAGGGAGGACATGTTCCTGTCTCCAGCTATTCTTTGGGGTACTTTCTCGTTGGGCTTTTTTCACAATCAAGTGCCTCAAATGGTGAGGTATGGAGCTAGAGGGTGATTTTCAGAGCTGGTGGAGGCTCTTCTCCACCTTCCAGAATCCATAGACCAGAGATTAGTGTGCATAAGGCAGAAGGAAGGCTGGTACCATTTGTCTGATGCTCTCAAATGATTTTACTGTCAATACACATGCTGAGGTCCAAGGGGAGAGAGTGAATGCAAATCCTTGTGTTGCTTTCACTGATCAAAAGGAAAGGAGTCCTTCTCCTGGGCTGGGAAAAGCAGTTTCTGGTGCAGATCCACGTGGAACTTGGGGACCTGTCTGGGTGGCTGTGCTGAAAGGTGGTTTATTCCTAATGGCAAAGGGCCTGGGAAGTTTGGTGTCCTCGGCAGCTGTGGCCAAGGCTGAACCCTGCTACGCTGCATCCCATTGCTGCACGGGAAAGCAGTGGTGTCTGCAGGAGTGAGTGGGCAGGAAAAGTGGAAAAGAGGCACTGAACACACCCTGGTTTTGCAAAACCTATGGGATACAGCTGGATAAGCAGTAGGGCTGACGCAGGCCAGAGAAGGATGTGGAGAGTGGGAAAACAGAGGAAACGGAGAGCGAGCTCTGGCTTTGTCTGCGTGTGCCGAAGGGCAAGTGACTGGCACGGACTTGCAGGGCTTTGTTCTGGGTGGGAGCAACTTGCTGCAGGGCAGGGCTGCCAGTGTGGCTCGGAAAGCACGACTTGCCAGCTGGGAGAGGCAGGAGAAGAAGGTGGGATGCTCAGGAGACCTCATCCCTGACCCAAAACCCAAACTGGTGCCCAGGGGCTTCTGAACTGCTGTGGGTGAGCTGGAGCCAGTTCTCTCTGCAGCAGAGCTGTGTGAGCTTCTCCAGCTAGGCTGGGGATGACTCACAGCCCAGTGGTCACAGCCAAGTCAGGTCAGCCTGGCCTGGAGGGAAGAGACAGTCTCTGGAGACAGGAATGCTGTCAAATCTTCCAGCTTCTCAGGCAAACAGCCTTGCCCTCTGCCTGCTGGGGTGACCTCCTCTGCCAGGCATGTGTTCCCCTCCCTGTTCCCTCTCACCAGTGCCGTCTTCAGCTCTGCAGCTGGAGGTTGCCAGCCAAGTATGGAGCAGATGGTTGAGCCATCCAGGAGGTGGGAGCATGGAAAGAGCCACTGTCAGGCCGGGGTAGGCAGGTTGGGGCAAGCATGCTGCTCTTTGCAAGGCAGAGGGCTCAGCAGAGTATTTCTGGTGACGAGGGCCAGGAGCAGCTCGGCTGGGCGTCTGCAGCCAGTGTGACTCCCTTGAGTCAGAGTAGCTCACTTTGGCACCAGCAGCAGCTGCTTTGCCCCAAGCAGTGGATACCATGGGGCAGGAGCAGAGCACTCCCCAGCCAGCCTGGCCTTGCCTCTCACTGGCCAGGGCAGTGCTGGCTGCCAGGCAGTGATGGAGTTAGCACCAGTGCATTGCACAGCAGCCAAGGACTCCCATGACTAAGGAGAAGGGACTGGAGCGGGCTTTGGGATTTGTCCCCCAAGCTGTGCTCGGTCGTGTCGCAATGGCAGCCACACAGCCAGTGTCAGCAGAGCCGGTGCCAGCCACCCTCTCCCAGCCTGCTCCATGTGGAGTGCGAGATGCCCGGTCCCTGTGCCAGCAGCATTCGGCAGCCAGGGCCACGTGGCTCCTGAGCCGCTGACTCCGCAGTGCCCTGAGCCTCGCTGTGCCAACAGGCACCAGGATATGCTTGCTCCTCCCAGCCCTATCAGCTGTGGCAGAGATCCCTGATAAAGTCCCAAGGCTCTCTTCCTCACGTTTTCTCACCCTGGGCTTTGTTTGCTCTTCTCTGAGGACTGTCTCATGCTGTGGTGGGGTTTCTGGACTGGACCAGAGCTGGGGGAACCGAGGCTGCTTTCTCAGGGAGGAGGCTGAGCCCTAGTGCCCCGTGCAGC
Source organism: Aleadryas rufinucha (assembly GCA_013397815.1). Lineage (NCBI taxonomy): Eukaryota > Metazoa > Chordata > Aves > Passeriformes > Aleadryas > Aleadryas rufinucha. Next base: position 406,772 of record VZTH01019004.1, read on the forward strand.
TCTGCTCCCGTGGAGCTGCCTGACAGGCTGGAGTGCCTGGGGCCCCTGGTCATATGGCTGAACCCAGGCAGGGGCCGACTGCTTTTCTGCTGCCACTTGTGCCCAGAATAGGAACTGTGGGCAGGCTTTAGGGGCAGAGGAGAGGGTTGCAGGCAGCAAACACGGTGCAGCTGTCACACTAAAGGGTACCATGAGGATGCCTGTGGAGCGCTTTTCCCTCAGTGGCTTTGGGCTGTGCCTTTGGGAAAACCACAGACTCTTGGCTGGAGGTCCAGCAAGCAGGAGTGGATGTTACCTGGGGACATGCTCCCTGTGCCACTTAGATGTAACTTGCTGCTGATGTGCTTCCTTTGGTATTCCTTTCCCAGTCATCCGTGTGCTCCAAGATTGTCCAGCTGCTGGGCCAGAACGAGGTGGACTATCGCCAGAAGCAGGTGGTGATCGTGAGCCAAGACAGCTTCTACCGGGTCCTCACCTCGGAGCAGAAATCCAAAGCACTCAAAGGCCAGTTCAATTTTGACCACCCAGGTGAATGGAGAACAGCACTGGGGCTCTGCCATGTACAGTGGGGAGAGGGCTGGAGTGGGACCCCCAGCTCCAGCAGCAAAGAGCCTGCATGGACACTGGGGCTCTGAATCTGCATGGGATGGGAGTGGGTGGCTTAGTTAAGCTCTTGTGGAGCTGGATGCATCCCTTGCAGGGTAGCTGGGGGCCACCTGTGTCCCCCCCCCCACCCCATCTCTCTTGGGAAAGAAATGAGGTGGAGTGTCTGAGATGAGAAAGAGCAGGTTATAAACTCTCAAACTCCTTAAGACCCTCCTCTTCCTGCAAAAACATCCCCCAGTTTGAACATGGTTTTCATAGAACCATCAAATAGTTTGGGTTAGAAGGGACCTTAAAGGTCATCTTGTTCCAATACCCTTCACTAGATCAGGCTGCAAAGGAACAGATTGGTTTTTGGTGCAGCTGAGTCAGACCCAGAGAGATCTGGCCTGACAGAGTCCCTGGAGCCAGCAGCTCCGTGTCCCTCCTTCAAGGAGGGAACCAGCTGTGCAGCTGCTCTGCAAAGCCTTCCACCGAGGGGGCCCTGCCCTGTTACTACAACAGGGGCTCTTTGAACCATCTCCAGGCCTGGTGGGGAAATTCCAGAGCTGCTGTCCCTTCGTCCCCATGAGGACAATGGCCAGAGGCAGTGAGCACTGAGCAAACAGAGCCTTGTCTGTCTGGCAGCTCAGTGCTGGAACACTGCTCCAGTCTCTCCAAGGGCTGGAGCCCTGGAGGAGATGCCTTCCTGCGCCTGGGCTGTCAGCACTGCTATACAAGGATGGTATTGATCTCTGCAGGCCACATCCCAGGCTGGTGCAGAGCCATGGAGCCCTGTGGCTCCGGGAGAGCTGGGCCTTGCCTTGTCCCTGGGGAGGTGCAGGGCTTTCCTCCAAAGTCTGTGCGTCTGTGTGTCCCCAGCGCGAGGTGCCAATGACTCTGGCTTGGGCGAAGCTCAGCATGTGGTGGGTGGAAGAGGTTGCAAAGCTGCCTTGGGTAACGTTTCCTCTCTCCTCAGATGCCTTTGACAACGAGCTGATCGTGAAAACGCTCAAAGAGATCACGGAAGGGAAGACGGTCCAGATTCCTGTCTATGACTTTGTCTCCCACTCCAGGTCTAACAGCCGCTCCTGCCTTGCCGTGCCTCTGCTAACGCCCTGCGGCGCCGCACACAGCCCTGCCCTCCCCAAACTCCTGCCCTCTGCTTGGGTGCCTAACCTGCCAAAGCACAAAGTTTCCATCCTAACTCCTCCTGGGTTAGAGCATCCCAGGCAGATACAGGCACAGGCTGAGGGTCTGGAAAGCTGCGTAGCCATGCACTGACATCCAGCAACATCCAGGCATCAGTGCAGGGGTATTGTGACCCCCTTTCTCTTCCCCCATCCTCGCCTCCTCTCCCCATAAACTCAATGTTTGCAGCTTTAACAAGTACTCCAGCCTCAAACACCCAGTCAGGAAAGGAGGAGGGCAACAGTTCTTGCTCCTGTAACACTCCCCTTGCATGTGTTCAGCTTGTTTTTGCATGCCTGTGTTGGTCATGGATGGTGTGGCTCTGCTCTGTTTCCCACAAAAGCACTGTGCTGTCAGGGAAGTGTTGCCTGGTTCCCAGGGAAGCAGAGCTGGCCATGCAGGTTCCTGTGCATAGGCTTTCCTGGGCTTTCTGGCTTGGCACATAACACTTATGAGCAGCAGCTGGCCGAGTTAAGGGGAGAAGGGCTAGTGTGCTTCCTGCTTTGCTGTTTATCCTTCCAGGAAGTGTACGTATGCCTTGGATTCCCTTCACGGCGGTGGGGTAGGTCTGCCCTCTCCTTGGTCGCCCCCCTGGTGCAGCAGTGGTGTCCCAGGGTTGGAGCAGTGCTTAGGAGCATTGCTGTTTCCCCCCACCTCTCTTTTGTTCCCCACTCTCCCCCAGCACATTTTGACTGTGCTTCCCCCTGCCAGGAAAGAGGAGACGGTGACCGTGTACCCTGCCGACGTGGTGCTCTTCGAAGGCATTCTGGCCTTCTACAGCCAGGAGGTGCGGGATCTCTTCCGCATGAAGCTCTTCGTGGACACGGATGCAGACACCCGACTGTCCCGCAGAGGTGAGGCAGGGACAGAAATAGCCTTAACTGATCTGGGCAGCTGGTCACAGAGGCAGGTGATAGTGACCAGAGCAGAACTGGAGCTGGCACAAAGCTGTGAAGAGCTGGAGAGCTTTTCCTCCTCAGTGCAGCGTGTCACTAGGGCAGCTTGTGGCAGTGGGAGGGCGCCTTGCTCCATGTCTCTTGGGATTCAGTGGGATTTTTGCTGCCTTGGCCGGGATCCCTCCTTTGATGTACGCAGCAGTGTGACTACTGAGCGTGCTGTGTCCTCGCATGGCCCCGTGGCACCAGCCCAGTGCCAGCAGCTGAGCAGCAGCTGCTGCCAGTCAGCAGATGCCAGCAGAGAAGGGCGCAGTGGGCAAGGCAGAGCATCTGGACAGTTCAGTCAGAAGGCAGTGCCTGATAGATCCACGCAGGACCTGGGGTCTGGATGTGCTCCAAGGATGGCATTTGGGCCATGGTGTCCACCATGGGTGGTGTAGATGGGAAGTCCGGTTGTACGTTTGTGCAACCCAGTGTGGAGCCTTTATGTGGTAGCTGGCACTGGGCTGATGGTTTGGGGGCAAAGAGCCCTAGAAACAAGAGTATCCCTCTCTAGGACTCCCTGTGTCCTGCTGGCTTGGCTGTGGGTTGCCAGCTGACATGGGAGGGACATCCACTCTGCAGGGCCTGCATGACTTGAGATGCCCTTCATTTCAAAGCAGCCTTGAGGAGTGGGATCACTGATGTAGCACCTCCTGGGTGACTAAAAACCATCTGGGGACTCTTGGGGCAGAATTCACTTCTGTCTGAACTATTCCTACCCCTGCTTGGCTCTGACAGGCTCCAGAGGGTGCCTGGGGATGCAGAAGATGACTTAGAGGAGCAGTTCCTTCCAGAGCTGTGCGCTGTGACGAGGGGAGCGCGTCTCAGTGCGTCAGTCTGGGACCGCTGTGTGTGTGGGACTGTTCCACTCTGCAGTGGAGCTGGTCTTGCCTGCCCTCCTGCTGTCAGGCACATCCAGAGCCTCCTCAGCTGCTGGGATGTCATCAGCACTGATTAACATCTTTTTATGAATCCCTCTTGACCCTGCCCACTGTTCTTACATGACTCATCCAGGGAGGTGACAGCACAGTCATTGCAGGGAGATGTATTAGCAGGTCACAGATATGCACTTGCAGGATCCTGAAATGTGAGCCCTAATCCCTTAAACTGCGCTGTGCAAGAGCTCGGGGCCCCACCTGGCCACGGGGTAGGACACTCTTGTGGTGTGACCCCAGCCAGCAGCTCAGCTCCATGCAGCTCCTTGCTCAACCTCCCCTGGTGGAAGAGAATCAGAAGGGTAAGAGTGAGAAAGCTTGTGGGTTGAGACAAAGTTTAATAAGTAAAGCAAAAGCCACAAGCCAAGCAAAATGAGGAATTTTTCACCACTTCCTGTGTGCAGGCAGGTGTTCAGCCATGCCCAGGAAAGCAGGGCTCCATCGTGAGTAACGGTTGTGTGGGAAGACAAACGCCATCACTTTGAATGTCTTGCCTTCCTCCTTCTTCCCCCAGGTTTATATCATGTATATGGCATGGAACATCCCTTGGGTCAGGTGGGGTCAGCTGTCCCAGCTGTGTCCCCTCCCCCCACTGGTGGGGTGGGGTGAGGAGCAGCAAAGGCCTTGGATCTGTGTAAGCACTGCTCAGCAATAACAAAAACATCCCCGTGTTATCAACGCTGTTTTTAGCACAAATCCAAAACACAGCCCCATACCAGCCACTGTGAAGAAAATTAACTCTATCCCAACCAAATCCAGCACATTCTCCACCCCTTATTCCAAACCACTTACACGATGCTCAGGTCCCACACTATCCAGTATATTCTCATTACCCACCACTCCTCTTCCCATTCTTTGGTGTAACACGTATATATCAAGCCCCTATTTTATGGACCACCCCTGTAACACATCCTCCAAGGGTCCACTGAGTTAGTTTAGTCCCTGACTTTGGGCTCCATCTGTTCTGGTGATCATTCTGGACAGGAGAAGGTGCTGTGGAGTTACTGGGTTACTGCTCACTCACACTGCTTCTTGTAATGCTTGTACTTCTCCCACCCCCCGTCAATCACTTGCAAAAGGGCAGCTTTGCTGATTGAGGTGCTGGTGTCTCCTAGTAACTGCAACTCATCGTTCTGCTGGTAGGAATCTGGCCGTTTCCCTGCCATCAGCAGTTGCAGCACCAAATCTGTTTACTGTATGTCTGCCTGTCATTTCTGGGAAAGGAGAGCCTGTGTGTGAGGTGCCAAAGGTATGATCATGTCCCTGGAACGTAGCTGGAGGCAATGTTTTTTTTGTTTTCATAACAAAAGTTGGGATCTTGCATTGTGATGTGGCCCTGAGTCATCTTTCCATCCTAGAAGTCCTAAAGGGTCGCAGCAATTGGATTTTCAGCTGGGCAGCAGCAGGAGATGAGGTTCCTGGAAGTGCAGCTGACAGCTCTGTTAATCAGTAGTGCTGGGGTTCAGTATGTGCAACTCACACTGTACCCATCTCAGCACCTCTCCCCAGAAATTCTGCTAGCAGAGTGCAAGGGGCAAGGTCTGCCAGGTACCTCAAACAGGGCTCCATGGGCATCAGGGACCTGATTCTTGCTGCCCTGTCCTTGGCCAGTTTCCCTAAAACAGAGGCCAGGTCCAGTGTCACGTGCATGTTTTGGGTCCAGTTTGAGTCTGGACCTGCTGGCTTCAAAGGGGTGCCGATCTGTCCTTGGAATATTTGCCTGCCCTGCACGCAATCCCTCTGGATAGGGTGTGTGGTCTTAGCCTGGGCTCTTGGGACCTGCTGCTTTGGGGGCAGGTACAAGACAGCAGGTGTTTGACTTGTTTGTGTGTGGGGTGATTGTCCTGCTGTGGTGTGCCCTGGGAAGAGGCAGGAGAGCTTTGCCCTGTCAAAACTAGCCCCTGCATAGTTCACAGGCCTCCTGCACCCTGGAGTGGACAACAAATAAGGTGTGGGACTTGGGAAACAAAAGTGTTTTATTTTCTCTGCCTCTTTTTCTGTATTGTTTGAGCTGGGGCTCACTCCTGCTCTCTGGAGAAGCTGGCTAGAGCAGCCTGGTTCCTGGAGCAGCAGGGATCTGGCACCCATCCTGCTGCCAGCCCTTTCCCCCATCACTTCCCCCATGCAGGGCTGTGAAAGGCCTCGCTGCGAAGCTGCTGTCCGAGGGCAAACAGCCGTGGGGACAGTGCCAGGCCAGCAGTGTCCTGGCCCCAGGAGCACACGGGCAGTGGCTGCCGAGCAGGTCAGGCAGGCTGGCAGTGCCATGCCTTGGCTCTGCCTGGGACATGGAAGAAGGCTCACTCCAAACCCAGTGCCAGGCACTCGCATGCTGGGGAAAAGCCAGCAGCCCCTCGGGGACAGCCAAGAGCCGTCTGCTCAGCCGCAGGGCTGGTTTGGCTCTTCCCCACGGATTGAATTCCTGCTGAACTGGGGCACTTGTCTGCCCTGAAGTGGCTTCAGACTGGAGATGGCACTGGCCCAAATAGCTCATGCAAACAGGGTGAAAGGTCTGAGTGACAGAACAAGCAGGAGGCCAGTTTGCTCTCCTGCCTTCAGGCTTCCTTCTGAGCTGACCTGCCCCAAGCACCCCCTCAGCCTCTGGTTCGCCTGCTCGGCTGGGGACAGCACAAGGAGCCTGCAGAGCTGTGCAGGTGGGTGAGTTTTACTCTCCTTACCTCTGCAGACCTGAGTTAAACTGTGCCTCAATGTGTGTGTGGGTGAACCCCACTGCTTTTCTATTCTTTGGGCACCTCTGCACTGGGATGATAGAGAATGCCTAGTCAGGCAGGACAGAGTGACAGGAGGGAGGCAAAGGCTGAGGCCAGGAACACTCAGGACTGGGCTGGCACTGCTTACAGCTGGAATGTGCATGCAGAGCTGAGAAGGGCGGGAGGCCAAGAAAAGCCCTTGGTCAGGTCAGCCAGCCCTTGGCTCCCAGGAAAACTTGGAAGCAGTTTAAAAGCATGTGGCTGGGCTGGGATGTGCTCGGACATACGGGCAGCAGCTTCCAGAAATGGAGATATCGGGCAAAATATCCCGGTGAGTGGCCAAAGGCTGTACTGAAGGGAAAGGGGGTGGAAAGTTTTGTGCCTCAGCTCCTGACTGTGCCTTGCATCTTCCCCTCAGTGCTACGAGACATCAGTGAGCGAGGCAGGGACCTGGAGCAGATCCTATCTCAGTACATCACCTTTGTCAAGCCTGCCTTCGAGGAGTTCTGCTTGCCGGTAAGTCAGAGGAGTGACACCCGTGTGAGTGCTGACAGTGCCTCATCTCCTCAGACAGGAGCACTTTGTGCCCAGAGCTCAGATCAGCCTTCTGTGCCTTTCTCCCTCCCTGCAGGCTCTGGCCAAGGCAGGGGTGCCAGTGGTGGCCAGGGCAGAGTGTGATGGGGACTATTCATACAGCCACTGCCTTCCTGGTGAGATCACTCTTCCCTTCTGGAAGGCAGCATGGCCAGAGAAATCCCTCCCTGTGCAGGGGCTGACAAACCACTGGGCAGCTCAGCCTGGGAGGGAAGATCCTTGGCTGTATTTAGCTGGGGAATGGGAGGTCGCTGCCCCCAGGCAGTGTTTGCTGTGTCTGCCTCCTCTTTTGGGCTGTCTTGCCTGCCCTTTTCACCCTGCAGTGCTGCTGGCTTTGTGCTTGGGAGAGCAAGGAAGCTTCTTCCTTCTCTCTGTGCAGTGGGATGTGGCCTTGCAGGTTGCATTTCCTGGCTGGTGAGTGGCCAGGGTGACAAGGCTTGCCTGGAGAAAGGAAGTTCCTTCAGGAGCTGGTAACAGAGGCAAGGCTCCCTGGCAGACAGGGACTGTGTGTGTGGGAATCTACTGCAGTCCTGCAGACTTGCATGGAAATAGCACGTTTGCAGGATCAGCCATTGTGCACCTTTCCTGGCTCTCATGGAGAGGAGCCTGTGCCTTGGTTCTCAAGGCTTTTCAAGCAGATGTGGTAGTCACATGAGGAATTTTTTTTATTCTGGAGGAAGTGAGCTAGCAGAGTCCTGAAACCTGGGAACTGCTGGCCAGCACCACAGGCAGGAATGAAACTATGCCTCCCACCTTAGGAGCATCCCTATGCCTGTCTATCTGGTCAGCTCTGCCCTTTACCTTAAGAGGGACTGATTTTGTGCTACAAGGTCTTTTCCTGGCTTTTGCATGGCTCCCTTTTTTTCAGTCTCACTCAGCTGTGGCTCTGGGGACCAATTCCTAAGTCCAGAAAGGCTTTTCCTGAGAGGCAAGTCCAGCTTGCAAGGCTCCTCTTCTTGCAAATCTCCAGCAAGATAAATCCACAGTTTTTCAAAGCAGCAGATGCTGCATCAGGCTCTTGTGATGAAGAGTCTGTAGGAGAATGAAGTGTGAAACAGGGCACAAAACTGCCTTGTTTCTACCCACAGCTTTGTGATGGTCTGCTCTCACTTCCAACATGGTGGTTGGCTCAGCTGCAGAGCAACTGCAGGCTCAGCACCCACTGTTGCTGTTATTTGACTCCTAAAACAGCTCTGGGCCAAGTGGTGCAGTACTGAAATGGTCTGGCATATCCTGGTGATTTTTGATATGTCTGGAAGCACTCGGAGGTGTCAGGTGACACCCATCGCCCCATCTGGCTTGGTGGAGCTTGGCTGTCAGGTGTAAAACTGACACAAATGGGGAGGAAACTGAGACTGGCACCTGCAGGTGGAACTAGGTCAGGACTGGTGTCCTGAATCACACCTTCTCTGCAAGTGATGTGGTAGGGAGTTCTCCCCCCTTCCCAGGCAGATCTTGTGGCTGTGCCCAGGCACACCAACTCGTGCTCTTGTAGCAAGTCAGGATGGATTAATGGGGAAGGATGTTCCCAAGAGCAGCAGCTGCTGGAGTCTTTTGATTATGAGGGTTCTTAATTGCAGGTTTTGTTAGGGTGCCCCTTACTGGCTTCTGTATGAGCTCATGAAAATGGAGTCAGGGCACAAAGCATAGCCCTTGAAACACGGAGCAGAACACAAATAAGAGCATCCAAAATATATTGTCAGCAATGACATACCTCCTAGTGGGTTTGGGTTTGGCAAGGGGAGGGCAAGGACCTGCCCCAGAGAGCAGGGACAATGCCCCATCCTGGTGTCTCTCCACTTTCCCTGTAACACAGTGCTCTCTCTCCTCCCAGACCAAGAAATATGCTGACGTGATCATTCCCAGAGGAGCAGATAATGAAGGTAAGGACCCAGACCCTGCTGTTCTGCCCTGGCAGCCAGCTTTGGGCTATTGCTGTTGCAGTGGAGTTAGGTTGGAGGTAGCAGGACCTGCCACAGAGGGGACTCAGGCCACTGCCACCTGAGACAGCACTGTTACCGTAGGTGTGCTAAGATGAGCCTGTTCCCTTTGGTCCTGCTTGGAGCATTAGTGACTGGGAATTTGTGTTCCTCTGCTCAGGCCTGAGATGCCATCTATGTGCAGTGCCTCTTGGCAAACTCTTGGTTCATCCCACACAAAAGGGAATGTGCAACTGGGACAGCCAGGTCTCCACCTGGCTGGAATCAGCCTGACCATACTGGCTTGAGGGACAGAGGGATCAGGTCCCAGGGGGGCAGCTGCTTCCAGCAAGGCTGGGATAGGAAGGGAGAGCAGTGGGAGGGACAGCAGGGGCACCGGCTCTGCCTTGGCTCTGGTTGATTTGCAGCGATCCTAACGTCGTCTCTCCCCCTTTTACTCACAGTGGCCATAAACCTGATAGTGCAGCACATCCAGGACATTCTTAATGGAGGACTCAGCAAACGCCAGAGCAACGGGTACCTGAATGGCTACACTCCCCCGCGCCAGCGGCAGCCCTCAGAGTCCAGCAGCCGGCCCCACTGACCCGGGCAGAGGCGTGAGGCCGCAGCCAGGCCGCTGGGCCCTGCCACGGCCCCTCTGTACATACTGTCCACTCATTCCCCCCTTATCTATTTAAGAAACCAGACGGAGACGAATGCCTTTAATTTTGTATGTTCGAATTGCCGAATGAGAAGCAGCCGGTTGCTCGGGAGCCCGGACCACCCTCAGCTCCCGGCCTCGCTCAATAACTCCTCCAGCACGGAACCGGCTATAAATCTCTATAAATATAGAATTGCTCTATTTTTGTGTAAATGCAGAATAACGTAAAATTACTTGCCGTAAGGTATTTGCCAGGCTCAGTGTTGCTGGGAGGGACTGGGAAAGGGGGTCCTGAGAGACATTGGTGTCAGGATCTTCACCTCAAAGGTGATAAGGAAGGAAGAGCATTCAACAGCTGCTTTAGTATCACTGTGGTGTCCATCCTGGGGAAGGGCAGTGGCAGCTTGAGTGTGGCCTGAGTGTTACACCTGGGCTGGGGTTGTCTCTTCCTGCCATTGCTATTCAGGTCTGAGCGGCCTGGTTTTGGCTGGCAGGTGCTGCACAATGCCTCTGGCAGCTGGGAGAATGATGTGGAGTATCTCCCCCTGACTCTCTGCAGCTCCCAGTCTCAGCCTTTCAACAGCATCCCATTCTGTGCCTATCACCCCTTCCCACCACAGATGTGGGGCTGCTGTCACACCCTCCAGCGAGGACCTGGGAGGTGGTGCTGGGTATGTGGCCATATAAACACGGCCTTTTTAGCAGCCTCACTGCCTGGCTTGTGTGGGGGCAGCACACAGATACCTTCAGCCCCTCTGGAGCTTGGTGGCCATGTCTGGTGGAACTGTTAGTTGACCCTGGGCTGACCTGCCTGGAGGTTGACTTGCAGGTCAGAGGCGTGTCTCATTCCTCACTTGGGTTGGTTTTGCTTTTTTATACGGGATTTTGGGATTTATGAGGTATGGTTAAGGGAGAACCAGCCTCTTCTAAAAGAAAGGGGCAATGGCTGATAAAAGGTAGCTGCTGAGCTGCCTGTCTGAAAGGCTCAGCAGTGTAGCGGTCCCTGGCCTGCCTCACATCCCCATGTGGGACATCCACAGGTCCCATCTGGGTAGTGTGAAGCCGGGTGCCCAGCAGTCCTCTGCTCCCTGTTTTCAGAGCATGCCCTTGCCTGTCCTGTGTCCCTTTCACTGTCCTGGGGGAGGACAGTGTCCCAAGGGCTGCCCAGGCAGTGCCCTTCTTTACCTAGGGTGAGGCTTAGTCTCTCCTAACCTGGTAGTGCTACAACAGCTGTGTCCAGAGAGGCCTGGTGGGGTTAGGGATGCCTGGAGAGGCCTCCTGCAAGGTGGGGCAGTTTGGCTGGGGCAGGGGCTTGGTGAGAGCCAGTGGAGGGGGTTTGGTGGGATGGTAGCCAGGGAAGATCCTTTGGCCAGTGCTGCTAAGACTGACTTGCACTACCAAACCCAAAATTTCACAGACATCCCAGAAAGCCTGGAGCAGGGACCCTTAGCCTTGCTCCCTCATGGTTTTCCAGTCTTTCCAGAGCACTGCTTTTGCTGTGTGGTTAAGAGTTTAACAGACCGTGCTCCGTTGCTCTCCAGTCTGATGTGAGCTGGGACAAGCTTTGGTCTTTGAGAGAACAAGAAAGGAAACACCTCTCTGCAGTGACTGCTGCTGGGGCAGACTCATTCCTTCTTGCTCTGTGATGAGGCAGCCTTTTATCCCCCTCCCTGTCTGCCAACACTCCTCCAGGCACGTTGGCTTTGCCGTGACCAAGGGCTGGCACTGCCTAATTCTGTGTAGGTAAGAGGGACCAAAGCCCTGCAGAACTGGTGAGGCTTCTCGGGGCTTATGCAGAAGACAAGATAAAATACTGACCTCCTCTCCCCGGTGAATAAAGACAGAATAAGTGGATCCTGGTGTTGTCTCCTGTTTGGTGCTGCATGGTGCTGATTGCAGTCCCAGGATGGAAGCAGACTTGGCCAACCTTGTCTTAGTTCTGCAAGTCTAAGCCAGACCTGGAGCAAAGCTGCTGGCACAGATCAGTGCTTTGGTGAGGAAGGAGGCAGCAGCTCTGGCTTTTGGCTGGTCCCCCTCCTGCCACTATAAGGCCCAAAAAACTTGCTTGACGAGGCTTTTAAAAGGGCTGTTGGTTGTTCATGTGCTCTGTGTTAGATGCACAGGAGAAATACTCAAGATACTCTTGAGAGGTCAAAACAACCAAAAAGACCTTACTGGCAAATTTAGAAAATCAAAGAACTTTGGCAAAAGGTTTAGAGCAGCATTCAGTCAACATAAAACACCAGAGCATTAAATTGGCCCATTCAACTTTGCAAACTTTAAGCCCATTTCATTTTAAGTTATTCACGAATTCTGAGAAGAGGAAATTGTAGCAAGAAGAAAGAAAGAAAAGATACAGAAAAGGACACATATAAGCTACCCCCTCCTGGGTTCCAGGGGTGTTTCATCTGATAGAATCTCCAGGAAGGGGTAGGGTGAAGACCTGTGCTCACCTCGAGTTCAGCTTTAACTACTCCTCAGCCTTCCTGGGCCCTTGCCCCAGGTGGGGTTTCCAGTCATTTGGCCACTCGGGAGCTTGGTTAGGGGCTTCAGGGGCAGGTGTGGAGCACTGCCTCTGGTGTGCCAGGGATTGGCAGCCACTGCAGGGCTGGGATACAGACTAGGGATGGGGGATGTGCACAGCAAGGCATTACCTCACCAGGGCAAGGCCCGACCTGCCCCTTCCCCCACACATGTGCACCCCAAAACAGCTGGAGACATCAAACTTTCACACCCTCTCTCAGCAAGTCCTGATGCACGTGGGGCTTGGGGTGCTGTTGTGAAACCCCTCTCCTCTCAGAACAGCAGAGGTGGAGAAGTTCAGCCCTTGCCAGTAAGTATCTGGAATAAATGACAGTCGAGTGGGTTTCATCAAAAGGCCTCACAGGCGGGGTGGCATTTGCACCAGTGGGGTGTCAGGCAAGGGGCGGGGGGGGACTGGTTTTAGCAAAGGGATACATCAGTTTGTGGCAAACCACTTGATGTCAGCGTGGATGCACAAACAGAAGGTCAGGCTTAAGTGACCTGATAACCCTGTGAAGAAATGAGTGGCTTGGTAGGTGAGGGAAGAGCAGGGCATGTTGTCTACCCTGGTGTGAGTCAGGCATTTGATAAGATCTCCTGTAACGTCCTCATAGTGTTGATGTATGGGCTAGATAAAACCAGAGGTAGATGGAAAACTGGCTGAATGACTGGTCCCAGAGTGTGGTGAGCAGTGGTGTGAGGGCTGGTTGAAGACCAGTAACTTGTGTGACTAGGTCCAGCCCCTCTGACATCTTCACTGAAGATCTGCATGATGGAGAAATGGGCTGACAGAAACATTTGGATGTTCAGCAAAGGGAATTGCAAAGTCCTGTACTTGGGGAAGAATGATCCCATGTGCCAGTACATGCTGGGACATCTGGAATGCACAGAGAAGGCTGTGGGGGTCCTGGTTGTCCAGGAGCCAGAGAGCAGAGGGCTAATGGTATCCTGGGCTGCTTTAGGGCAAGTGTTGGGTTAGGGTGATCCTTCCCCTCTGCTCAGGTGAGGTCACACCTGAATGCTGTGTCCAGTTCTGGGCTCTCCAGTACAGGAGCTACTGGTGAGAGTCCATTGAAGGGTCATGAAGAGGATATAGGGATTGGAACATCTCTCCTGTGGGGAAAGATTAAGAGATGTGGGATTGTTCAGACTGGAGCAGGCTGAGGGGGAATCTTACTAATGTATAAAAATAGCAGGAGGGAGAGTAAAAAGACAGAGCCAGTGGTTGGACGTGGACACAACCTGAAAAAGAAGGGGTTCCCTCTGAACATCAGGAAACATCTGCTGGGGGAGTAACGGAGCACTGGCACAGCTTGTTCAGAGGTGTTGGGGAGTCTCTTTCTTGGAGATACTAAAACTGCAGAAGTTTGTGGGCAACTGGTTTGAGACAACCCCACCAGAGCATGGGCTTGGACAAACTGAGCTGCCAGGAGCCTTCCAGCCTCAGCCAGTCTGTGAATTTGAAAGATTTTTTAATCTCATGGTTCAGCTGGGAGAGAAGCTGGTGCCAGCTTTATCCCTTCTCCTGAGCTTGGCTCTAAGCCGTGTCCCTCCTCAAGGGGACTTCCAAACTCTTTCTGCCACCTTCCTCTGGTAGTGCTGGTGCTGGAACTCTTGCAGGTAAAGGTGATGCAAAAGCCTGGTGGCCCCAGGCATCAGCATGGTTTTGGCCCTCACCTTGTAGAGCTGGGAAGATAGGAAGGTGCACTTTGCCTAGCAGTCTGTCCTCATCCCTGGAAATGATAGGGCCAGGCCTTACCGGCACCACACAAACCCGTCCCTTCCTGTGTGACTAGTTTTGATCGCTCGCCCATCTCTGGTTTTTCTGCACATTTCTCCAGATGCTGAGGGCAATATGAGCCAGGCCCAGCATGCCCACGGTTGCCAGGCCCTGCAGAGCAGCCAGGACATGTCCACCTGGGCAAGGTAGTCCCAAAGCTGGCCCAGAGCAGGTCAGCAGAGGGTAGGGCAGATCAGAGGCCACGCTCTCCACGATAAGGGATGGGGGTTTTGTGCCCCAGGAACGATGGCCTCCTCCTGGAATGTGGCACCGGTGGGGTCCCTCCCAGCCACGGATGCCTGCTCTTTCCCACCCCAATTCTCCCATGTCTCCCAGAGCACACATTCTGGAAGCTCACAGACAGCAGCCTGGTTGACACCCCTGCCTTCCATGTTGCCCCTTCCCTGGATGCTCTTGGTACCAAAAGGACATGTGCCACAGGAACAGTAAATTTTATTGATATGAACCTTGCAAGAAGATTTTGAAAGTCGGCTGTTCCCAGCAGGAATTTTGCAGAATTTCACTGATGCACAGGCATGCTCTGACTGTCATTTTTGGGAAGATGGAGCCCTGGCCTTTGGGATGCCATTGGGCCCTGGGAACACCTTTGGGAGAGTGGCAAAGGGGACAGGCAAGAGGAAGAGGGCGTAGGCAGTGGAGGAGCCCCTACCACAGGAGTCTTTGGTGGGCTGAGGCACCTTGTGACTGGTTGTCATCCTGGAGGGAATTCACTGCTGTCTGGATGAAAACACTCCAGTTGGCATTGTTATCCAGCCACTTCCAAACACCTGTTCCTCTTCCAGGTGCAATGTTGCAATCACACCAGCCTTGGAGATTCTAAGGACTAAGGAACCCAATGGGCCATGGGCAGGCACTGGGCACTGCCACCTTACAGGGGCACATGAGCAAAATGGTCACCCATGTTAAGAGGAAAGCCAGAAGTTCATAGAATCATAGAATACCCTGAGATGGAATGGATCTACAAGGATCACCCAAATCCAACTTCTGGCCCTGCACAGAATCACAGAATGGGTCAGGTTGGAAGGGAGCACAGCAGGTCATCTGGTCCCACCTCCCTGCTCAAGCAGGGCCATCGCAGAACACGGCATTGCATTGTATCCAGGCGGGTCTGGGATATCTCCCATGAGGGAGACTCCAGAACCTCTCTGGGCAATCTGTTCCAGTGCTTGATCACTGCACAGTAAAGTTCTTCCTTGTATTCAGGTGGAACTTACCAGGTATCTCATCCCAGTAGTTGGCACCGCTGAGAAGAGCCTGGCTCCATCATCTTGGCATCTCCCCTTTAGATATTTATACACAATAATGAGGTCTCATGCACAGGACAGTCCAAGAATCACACCATGTGCCAAGTTCAGGCACACTGAGAAATGAGTCGTGCCATTAATCTGGAATTATGGAGGGATAGGGAGACTAGGGAAGTGATCATCCCTTTGTTCTCAGCATTTGTGAGGCTGCATCTCAAGTGCTGCATTCAGTTCTGGGTCCCTCACTTTAAAAAGGACGTTGAGGTGCTGGAGTGTGTCCAGCAAAGGGCAACAAGGCTTGTGAAGGGTCTAAAAAACACGTGAGGAACAGCTGAGGTAGCTGGTGGTGTTCAGCCTGGAGAAAAGGAGGCTTAGGGGGGCTCTCATCGCTATCTGCAACCACCTGACCAGAGGCTGTAGCTAGGTGGGGTCGGTCTCTTCTGCCGGGCCTGCCGTGCGAGGACGAGAGGAAATGGCCCAGCTGAGATAGGGAAGATTCAGATTAGATATTAGAAAAAAAATCCACTGTCAAGAGTGGTCAGGCATTGGAACAGGCTGCCCAGGGAAGTGCCGGAGTCACCATCCCCGGAGGTGTTCAGGAGGCGTCTGGATCTGGCGCTGAGTGATGTGGTTTAGCGGTTCCAGTGACATTGCTGGGTGGACGATTTGACTCGGTATCATCTTGAAAGTCTCTTCCAACCTTGACGAGTCTATGATTCTATGACAGGACCCACGGGGCCCCGTGCATGCGGCGGCTCTGCCCCCTCGCTGGGACACGGGCTCTAGGANCGCTCGGGGCAGGACGGGAGGGGAGCGGTGCCCGTCCCGCGGGAGCTGCCGCCGGGAGAGCCGCGCTGTGCCGCGGGCTCCAGGGCCACGCTTTGCCGGGAGAGCCGTGCCTCAGCCTGTTGCTGCCCCGTGGACAGCGCGGAGCACCGAGGCTTAAACGTCTTTATTTTGTGCGTGTGAATGTGTGTGTGTGTGTTCCCCCCCTCGCCGGCTTTTAATGTGGGTTTAAGGGGATTAAATGTGATGCAATCAGGGGCCTAAGAATAGCCTTGTCCACGTTCCTTTGCATGTGCGAAGTGCTCCGAGGGGCTGCTCCGTGCCGCTGGCGCACGGGCGGCGGTGGCCCTGCCGCTTGCAGCGGGACAGCCGGCGGTCCCCGCGGCGGGATGCGGGATCCGGGATGCGGGATGCGGGGATCCTCGGCTTCCCGGGTGCCGGGAGGAGGCTGGGCAGCCGGAGCTCGCGTTGGAATTGGTATGCGGTGCCCTAACCGGGAGGAATTGCCTTTATTTGCAGGGAGCTGTGAACCCGAGTAATTTGCAAGTGTGGCAGACAGCAAGTCTGAGCTTATTCTTCATTAACTGGCGAACTGCTCCGCTTGTGTGTCTGGGATAATGCTCCTAGAGAGTGTTGCATGTAAAATAAGGTTCTTCTTCACGTAGCCAAATAGAGCTGTAACCGTTCTGTAGTTTAATTTAAATTGTGCCAAAAATATTTTGCTTCCTGTTGGATGCAGGGCTCCAATCTGACAGTCTCAGTCTTCCAAAAATGATCTTATTCTTCCTAAATTTAATTTTTTTTCTCTTTTAAATGCTGTGTGTGTTTATTTTAAGGTTTAATTCATTCTCATTCTGTCATTGCTTTTTCCACAGTTCAGTGGTTTCCCGTTTCTCACTCTGTTTCTGGAGGGGTAGAAGCCTGTGACTATCAGTGTGGAAGCAGAACACCTTTCTGTTCTTTTGTTAGATTTTTTTTTTTTAATGAAAAGTTAGGCTTATTGCTTTGAATAATAATTGAATTAAATGTAACCCTAAGTGAATAGCTATTGAAAATGAAATTTAGGCAAGCAATGCCCTTGTAAAAAGGGTTAATTTACATTAGAGTTAGAAATTAGTGGTTGAATATGAAAGGCCTGTGCAGTTTGCAACTGTTACTACTGTCAGAAAATGAATATTTGGAGTGGAAGTGTAGTCAGCATCAGGCAGCATAGTTCATCTTTGCAGATGTAGTAGCATTACTAGCATCCCTCTTCCCTCTGGGGCACAGTTATCTTCAATTTCCAGACACAAGTTTTATCTTCTATCAAATTCTAGCTCTACAGCATAGCTGGTGAGCAGTGCTGTGCTGTTTATTTGGTGCCAGCCTGCCTTAAATCTCTGCTAAATGTGGGAGGGAGAGATACCTCCTGGTTCCAAGTAAGGAGCCAGAGCAAGCACCCTGTTACTTCAGATATTTTTCCCTTTGGTAGAATAGTTTTAAGGATTCAGGGAGGCAGGCAGTTTGCTGACTTTATAGTGTGTGTGTTCTGTTTGGTAAGGAATCTTTGTGCAGCTGTGGTGAAAATATTTTTAATGTTGATGGTGTTTTCTTCTGCTTTATTCTCTGCAATCCAGGTGTTGTTAATCTGGGCTGTGAATTTATAACTGGGTAAGAACTTGAAGGCACATTAGTACATGGTTGTGGGCAGCTCTGTTCTCTTAGAGGGAGACTGAAGAGGGGAAAGAAGGTTCTCTTGCTTCAGAAATCACCTTTTTTAATCTTTTTTTTCTGTTGGATCAGGTCTTGAAGTGTAGGGTGACGGTTTCTCTTCACAGTGCATGGACGGAAAGCCAATGCGCAGGTAAGACACAAAAACAATTGTTCTTCTCTTCCCCAAATAGGATAAATCATGTGAGTTGGTTCTGTACGTGTCTGGACTGTAAAATGTTGTGTGCTTTTGGATTTTTTTAAAAAGCCTGGCTATGGGGAATTGGGAAATAAATCATTCTTCTTTAGTCCTTTCTTAAATGTATTTAGTTTTCAATATTTACAAGACCAGATGTCTTTCAGGAGGAGTATGGAAGATAAGTTACTGTAATTCTCCATCCCCTTTTCTACTTCCCCCATTTACTGTCATATTTAAAAATCAATATTTAATTACTTAGGTATTCAAATTGTGTAAAATAGACTGCTTGGGAATAAATTTAAACTTGATTTCCAAGGGGCATTATTTTTCCCTTAAAGAAAGAGTTTGGTGAGGTCTTGGGTGAAAAGGAGATTTCCTTTTCTAATTATGGATGCCAGCTGCCTCAGTTCTAATGAGCTGGAGATGCAGCTGAAGTATAATTCAGGGGAGTTCTTGCTGTGGTTGTGTCAAAAACATTCTCTCTCATATAGAGAAAAAGTTGTCACAGTAATTCAGCACGATGACAGGTTTGCAAACAGGGTTTCCTGCTAGTTCTTGTTAATTTTCCCCGTTTGATGGCAATCCCACAGCAAAATTTAACAGCAGATATATTTCTGTACATGATACAGGCTGTGTGGAAGCGAAGTTGCCTGAAGTTCTCGCCTCTAAATGAGTTGAAGAGAACTTCTGCAGCTTACTTGGTCTGTTTGTGCTCTTTGGGATGTTGAAAGAAGGAAAAGATCATTGTGGGTAATTCTCGTGTAAGAGAAGGCAAGGCTTTTAACTGTAGATGAGTATATCGAGCATTTTTGGCTATAGAAGCCATGAACCTGGGTTCTGTGTGAGGAGAATTGTCACTTAAACCCTTGAAGAATGGCACGATGTTGTTTTAATTTAATGAACTTCTCAAGCGCAGCAAAAAAGGCCGGTGCCTCTGCCGTGGTTCAGTAGTGAGTAAACCTGGGACATGCTGGGGGCATTGCTGAGCCTGGGTATTGTGCTGCATTTTTGCCAAGATAAGAAATGTCCTTTGGTCAATGAGGAGCTGTGTGTGACTTTTACAGTCAATTCCTTTTTCTCCAAGATGGATTAAATAGCAGATGAGCTCTCTTTCACTGTAGTCTTCTTCACTGGAGGTTGTTTAAATCTTAACCAACATAAACCCACAGCTTTTCAGGTTTTGATGTTGTGCCCCTTTTATCAAGATGTTTTTGGAAAATGGCATAAAATTGGTGACTAGCTTGGCTTGTGTTCTTGTTTCCTCACTGCTTCTTGTGTTCCTAATGGGGAAATTGAGGTTCTAAACTTGTTTCCATGCCTGCTGTTTTCTGTGTGTCACACTGAGGCAGAGAATTCGCATGCTGGAGTTTGTGTCTCTGTTTGTGGGTCTGTGGCCTTGGACTTGCTATTGTGGAAGTTCTGTCTGCCACTCAGACAGTTTTAGTTTTAGTGGTGGGCAGCAGCACAGAGCTGGAGGAGTAGAGGTTTTTTATTATTGCTGCAGCCTAGCCTGACAAGCACATCTCTGCTGAGAGCTGTGGACTTCAGTTCTTGAATACACTTGCCTGTTTTAAGGCCCTCAGTGTGGGTTGTTAAAATATTTGTTTGTTCTCCTGTTGCCTGTCTTAGCAGAAAATGATAAAAGGTTCCTGATTGGATTTTGAGCACAGATCTTCCTATGAACTCCAGCTAAGCAGATGGCAGAGCACTTTCTTTTATCCTTTTACTCAGGGCTCTGAAGCCAGTTTAACACCCCACCTGAGGGTTGTGGCAGGTCCTGCATGAAGAGGGGAGTGGGGCTTGGCCAGCAGTGGGTTAATAAACACGGTGAGATGGTATCAAATGTGTGCAGCATTCAGAGGGGAGGAGGAGCAGCTTGAGCAGACAAGGAATTCCAGCTATTCCTGTCAAGATTGTAGTGGGGAATATATGCATTGCTGTATCCTGCTGCAAACAGGATTTACCCTGCGTTAGGAATGAAGGGGTAGTTGGGGCAGGCTGTTCTTGCTCACTGTCAGGGGAGAAGCAAGAGAATGTGGCTTTGCTGAAGGGAAAAACAAGCAGGGATCTCTCAGTGAAGGGCATGGTCCCACAGCACCCAGACAAGGAGGGCAGAGAAGATTTGAGTCCTGTACTCCTTGGGCAGGTCTGTAAGGGGTGGGGAAGGGAGCAGGGATCAGCTCAGCAGCTCAGAATTGGTGGGTGCACAGTCAGGTGCAGACATGTCTTTAACATAGCTCAGGCATGAGGGCTTGAGCAGCTCCCAAACAAACTGGGGAAGCTCTCCCAGCTCTTGGTCACCCAGCTTTTCCTGGCAGCCTTTTCCCAGGTTACAGCAGAGCAGGCTTGGGCAGCCAAACCCCACTGGAGGAAGGAGGCTTCGGATCCTGATTGTGAGCTCGGGAGCTTCTCCAACTTCTTGGACACACTTCTTGCCCGAAACAAACTACAAAATGCTCAGGAAGGTTTTGGAAGGCTCCAGTAATGACCTCCTCTTTGAGAGTATGGGCATCCTCGTGAATGAAACTGAGTGTTCCGGGCTTGGTCAGTGAAAATCAAACTAAACAATGTAAATAGGGGCAAATATACCAGATCCTTGCTGTTTTCCTTTTGTGTAATGTGAAATAGTATCTCAGTCAGGTTTATCTGCTTGTTTGCATAACTCAGCTTTGTTGGGAAAGCTTACTGAAACCTTGCTTGCTAGGCAAGAAAATGAATCAGTGGTATTTTTCCTGATAATCAGACTTTTAGTAACTTAATTCCTAGAGTACTGATTGCCACAATAAAGCATTTCCATTGATTTGGTTGGCATGCTGGGGTGGTGACTTCTGTTGCCAAAGGCTGGGCCAAATCAGTGGCCCTTGTTCTTGCAGGTCTGTAATGAGTATAGGAAATATTTCTTAATTTCAAATCAGGGCATTGACAGAAATAACTACCAATTAGGTTTGTTATTTTTATTTGCTACTAAAATCTCATGCTAATGAAATCCACTCCAGCAATACATGATTTTAGGATTTCAGTTGGTTTTTAGCCTGAGACTTGTGTTTCATAAGCTTTAGGTTAGAAAACCGTTGTTTTCTGCTGAACTGTATTAAAGCCTGTTTGTAAACCGGTGCTAAACCCCACATTATCTGTAAAAAAAATGCAGATTTGAAAGTTAAGGTGCCCTATGACAGCCCTATGGGAGAGAATTTTCCTTAGGTGTGTGTTATTAGGTATTTTTTTTGAACTCTGGAAGGAGCTGCTGTAAGGATGGATATCTCATAGATGCCCTTGTTAATGAATGAAGTTTTGGGCACTGGCGTAGCGGAATAAAATGGAGGCAGAGCAGCCTGTTTATTAAGCTGACTTAGTGTTGCAGACTGCCTGTGCTCCCATTTGTACTTCTCAGCAGTGTGCTACAAAAACTGATCCTTTGTCAGCCCCTTCCTAATCCCATTGTATTTGCTGATTTCCCCAGCCCTGCATTTTGATGGGAGCTAATCCCGGAATATCTGCATAGCTGGGTGTGAATGTTTTATCTACGCACACACACGTTTCCTCTGGATCCTCAGCCCTCCTTAATCACCCCAGGCATTCGGGAGCAGCTCTGAGTTCTGGGGAGGGGAGGCAGCTCCCCTGCCATGTGAGAATCAAGTGCTGCCTTCTGTCTTTCACACCTCTAAGCTACTGACTCATCATTTCATTCTCTATGCATATATATGCATAATGCACACATAATGCAGTGGAATTATGATCCTCGTGGAGACACAAACCATCAGACGTGTCCTTTAAATTCACTCTTCTGTGCCTGTGTGTAGCAGCAACCCACCGAGCTTCACATCAAGCATCTGGGTGGAAATTCCTAAGCCAATTGATCACTGGCTTCTGCATCACCCAGAGATAAGTTTTGTGTGAATCAGGAGCGCTCATTTGCTTGTTACTCTTTTCTCCATCCATTCAGTCTTCTTTAATCATTAACCAGCACTTTCTCTCCAGGAGGAAGGAGGCTGGGTACAATGCAGGCTCTCAGATAAATGCTGATGGGAACAATGCAGGAATGACTCCAGCTCTTGCTAACCAGACTCCTTTTCAGTGAGTTAAAGATGTGTTCAGCAGTGCCTCATTTGGGCAGAAAAACCCTGTTCTGCCCTGGCTAGGGAAGAACTAGGGCTACTGCCTAAATCTGGCCAAGTAATCCCATGGCATGAAATGGTACATCCCACTGCCCTGTGTTGGCAGGGAGTCTTGAGTGGTGGGGTTGGCAGGAATGTTGTGTATTCCTTCTGGCAGCATAGCCTTAATCTAATCTGTCTGTACTTAGAACCCTTGCCACTCTGCCATCTGCTTTAGGGCTGCTTTTAGTGGGAGATGTCTTTGAGGAAAACCTACAGGTGTGACAGAGGGGTTGTGTGCTTTCCAAAAGAGTGTCCTGTCCTGGATGTGCACCATCTCTTCTGACCTGTAGATACATGAAATGGGTTTTTATTTGAAGAATGCTTCTTCTGTGCTTTGACTGACAGCCTGGTCAAGACAAACTGTCCAGAATTGTAGTAGCATGTGTCTTAAAAGAGCTCTTATTGTGTTCTTTTTTTTCTTCCAAGGGTTGGTTTGACATAGTTCAAAACATTTAATGCACAATAAAATTGACTTAGCTTGCTTAGCAAGAGACAAACTCTGCAGGGGAATGTTTGTCACTACCTTTCTCCATCTTTTGGTAGAGGGATTAAATTACTTACCTTCTGGCCTTGGCTGCTAAGGACTATGAAAATAAGCCAATTAGGTAAATTAATCTTCAGCCAAGGTTTCTTGAGGTTTTTGTAGGGGTACTATTAATTGTGGTTTGTGTGTATTGCTGCAAGGGGAGCTCAGTTTATGCATTGTTTGTGAGGAATTTGGCCAAGTTTTGAGAAGGATTGTCAAACCCCCCCAAAGGTGAATTTGGGTTTTGAGGGACAGGAGTGGGTGGAGGAGAGTGAGAGGCAGTGTAACAGCAGAAGGATTTATCAGAGGTGTCAGGAAAGCAGAGTGGTGATGGATGTAAAAAAGATGGAGTAGGGATAAAAACCCAAGGCATTTAAGGTGCAGAGGCTGAGCAGGAGCAAGCAGCAAAACCCAGAGGGGAGCCCCAGCTGGATCTGTGTAACCAAGATAGGAGGAAGAGGTAATGGTCTAAAACATCTAAATGTTATGATCAAGGGGAGGGTGTGGAGGGAATGGGAAAACAGGCTAAGATGCAAGTGAATAATTTGAACTGCTGCAAAGAGACTGGTTTCTCAGTGCTTAGAAAGTGCATTTGACATAATAATGAGGGGAAAAGATGTGAGCTATTTTTTTTTCTAATTCTTTCCTTCAAGCCTGCTGCAAATTACATTGAGCCATGGCAAAGCCAAGCTTGATTTCTTTTTAACTCTTAATATGAACAGTGAGGTAGTGACAGCTCACAAATGCCAGTGCACCAGGGAAAAACTGGTAGTGGACAGCCTGTTTTGGGTCTTTTAGTACATCTCCAATGGCCATAAACCATCAATGTTCTGATATTTTGCTCAGTATGCTTTAACTGCTCTAAGTGATGGTTTTCCTTTGATGTGGGAAGAGGCAGCAGTTTGCTGGTTTTTCTTTAATTGCATGTGGAACTGGGAAGATACTATGTTTCCTCTCTGTGCCAGTAACTTAGTTTATGTGTTCTTAAGAGACTCTTCACCTCTAAAGTTACCATCCTGACTTTGTTACTCCTTTTTTGGTAGGTTGGTAGTGGTGGATACTCGGATTGTTTTAACTTTTTCCTATTTGGTTTGATTTGGTTTCACTTGTCTTCTTCAGTCCTTCGTGTGCCTTTCTTGGGGAAGATTAACCTTCTTTGGACATGTGTCAGGGAGGGTGGATTGAGTCAGGAGCCTCCATAACTCAAAAATAACTGAAGAGGTGATAATTAAATGGGTATTCTGTGAACCTGAAAGGTGCTTATGGTAGTCTGCAGGCCATCTTGAGCTCCTGAAGTCTCTGTGACAGTTTAGTGTGTTCAGACATTACAGTGATGAGTGACCCCGTTAAAAACATAGGTAGAAGAACAGAGAAGTTTGTTTAAATCATGCAGCTGGAATTCTTTGCCATGGAAATCCATCTCCAGCTCTATCAAAGAAAACTCCAGCGCTTGACAGTGGGCAAGTCAGCTAATCTGTGCTTTGAGTCACTCTGTGAAATGGGGATAATGTGCCTTTACGACACAAGGCTACGGTGAGGTTCAGCTCATAAATATGTATGTGTAGCTGGATATTACAGCTGTGTGTCATAGAAAGCATATAAAAATAACAATAACTAGAAGCCTGCTGCAAGTTGGCATTTGTTTACTTCTAAGCAAGCTTTGGCTGGAGATGGATTCCTCTTTCATGTGGTCACGTGCTCGTTTCCACGTCCCGGCACGAACTTACGGGCGCTGCTCGTGCTCGGTGCGAGCTGCGGAGCTTTGGAGTGCGGCTGGCGGTGGGATCCCTGACCATGGTCCTGTATCGTTATCTCCTGCACTGCAGGTGTACCAGCACTCGCCCAGGAGAGACCGGAATGGACGTGACCAGCCGCTGCACCCTCGGCGATCCCAACAAGCTGCCCGAAGGGGTGCCGCAGCCCGCGCGCATGCCCTACATCTCCGACAAGCACCCGCGGCAGACCCTGGAGGTCATCAACCTGCTGCGGAAGCACCGGGAGCTCTGCGATGTGGTGCTGGTAGTGGGGGCCAAGAAGATCTACGCCCACAGGGTGATCCTGTCAGCCTGCAGCCCCTACTTCCGAGCCATGTTCACCGGGGAGCTGGCGGAGTCGCGGCAGACGGAGGTCGTGATCAGGGACATTGACGAACGGGCCATGGAGCTGCTCATCGACTTCGCCTACACCTCGCAGATCACCGTGGAAGAGGGGAATGTCCAGACCTTGTTGCCAGCTGCTTGCCTTCTCCAGCTGGCCGAGATCCAGGAGGCCTGCTGCGAGTTCCTCAAGAGACAGTTGGACCCTTCCAATTGCCTGGGCATCCGGGCTTTTGCTGACACTCACTCTTGCCGTGAACTGCTGAGGATTGCTGACAAATTCACACAGCACAACTTCCAGGAGGTAAGGAGCTGGCGTGCTGGAATTGGGATGTAAAATGTGTCAACGTGGCCTGTGAGAGCTTTGAGCAACTCTCATTTTGTCCTTCTTTCCAAATCCTGCCTTTACACTTGCTCTGTGCCCTGATAGTGATGGGTGCCTGATGTTAAGTGGGGAAGAAAGAGGAAAGAGGTACTGGCAGGGCTGTGTTGTACCAGTGGTTTGTATGTGATCCACAGCATTTCTTCCCTGAAAGATGTGTGGTGAGTGCTATGTGGGAGGCAAGGTCATGAGCGCGGTTGGATTTGGCATTGAGTCTGTTGTGCCTGCACAATGGTATGACATGCCACTCCTCTTTCAGAAATATTCTGGATTCTATGTGGTTGGAGGGGAGGCAGGACATCCTTAAAAGTAAGGACAGTACATCAATAGAACGCAAAAAATTTAATGCTGAGCTCTGGGATTGGAAAAGCGGGTGTTTGGGGGAGCACGAGGCTGCCTCAGGGGAGTCTTCAAATCCCTTGTTGTAGCAGAACTAGGGTTTTGCATCTATTATTCAGCAGAAGTTGTCTGAAAGTAATTCAGATGTGTAATATTGTAGCTGACCTTTATAAACTCAAGTTTCTCATCCTTTGTTAATTCTGCCTAGATGATTTTTGTGGAAGAGAATTGCCAGCAGCTGGTTCAGAGAAGGATCAGCATAATAAAGGATTATGTGAGCGATAGTCAGAGAAGAGTGGGTCTTTACTGAGCTATTGCAGGAAGGAGCTCAACCCTTTTAAGTAGTGTCTTTCCTGAGTGCTGCTAGGAAGGGCAGGAATTTGTGTGTATTTTGGAAGCAGCTGCTGTGTGGGAGCTGTGTAGGAGCAGGCTCAGCGTGAAGGTCTGGTCCCCTGCTAGAGAGATTCTTCTCTTGCCTCTTGCAGAAACTGCGCTCTGCTCTCCCTTGGAACAGGTAGCCTACTGCAGAGAAATCTCCTCTTCCCACCAGCTTCACAGGGAGATCCTTTCCAAAGGGAGGAACTCCAGGAACTCCTGGTGCTAATTTAGTTTTCCAGAGAAGCAGTAGTGTGGAAGTGCTGTGAGTGATTGCAGCTTGAATCTTTTTTTTTTCCTTCTGACATGCAAGAAGCAGATTAGAATTGTATTCATTTCAGTCAGGTAGTACTTAAGAAAAATCTGAGCAGAAGCAACACAACAGACCATGACTGTTGGACGCAGTGAAGACAATTCTTGGTATCTTAACTGTGGACACAGCATCGGTTTACTCCAAAAGCTGCAATTAAATACATTTTTTCTAACCAAATAGAATTTGCTGTTTAAGATGAGTTTGTTTTTTGTAGAACTTGGTAGTTTCCCAAACCCCTACATTTTAGCTGGCCACTTCATGTGCTCTGTGCTTGCTATGCACTTCTTGGTTTTTTCTGGGGAGCAAGATGCTATCCAGATAGTTGTTTATTTTCAGTGCTTGGTTGTTTTACTAGTTATTAGATCTTGTTATTACATGAGTAGGGCGTGCTTACAAGCCTCTAAATAACATTTTAACAGCTTGACAATTTTGTTTTAAAATGTTTTAGCATTAATACATGCAGCTGACTGTTAAGAGCTGCTTGCTGTGGGCTTCTTTTCTTGTGCAGTCCCTTGAAGACAACTTTCTGTCTTCCTTATCCCTGTTAAAGCACATGAAGGCAAAAGAGAACACTCCTCCAAGATGAAGTAAATTATAATTGACTGAACTTAATCACAGCCTCTGGAAAACAGGCTTAGATTAGAGCACTATTTCTTTGGCCTGGGCAGGTTTTGGTGTCCATTTCAGTGCCCCAGGAGCTTTGCAACTCTTCATCCTTAATAATAACTTTTTTTGCTTCCACTGTTTCTCTGCAGACATCAGTGGTGCTGCTGGTTGGGGTTGTATTCCATTCTGACAGTGTTTTCCATCTGGAGAGTGGATTGGTGATTCCTGGGGGAAGCCAGGGACTGGTTTATTTAACCATCCTCCACTGTGGAGGTTGAAAACTGATAAAAAAATTGCCTTCCTCTGCTGAGGCTGTGTGGTCATCGTTCCTCCAAGCTGGCAGAAAGGAACACGAGCTGGGAATTTCCTGGATGGCAATGTGAAATATTAAGCAGTAGGCACCAGGCCAACCCATGCAGTTACTCTGAATGCAGTTTGAATTGCTTCATGTCCTCTGCTGTGCTAACCTCTGCTTCTAAAGATTTTTATGAGTACTGCTGCATTACATCATTAACTTCTTGGTAAAATGTTTTTCCACTTTTTTCCATTCCTCCCAATTTAATTTGTTGCCTAAAACCCCTAGTGGATCTTGTGCATGTAATGTGAAATGGTTCTATTAACAACTCCACTATACAAGAGTGGCCTTTGTTTTTGTTTTTTTTTTGCGTCTCTTGACATTTGTGTGAAGGGAAAAATTATATTTATGGGTGGCCAACTTGTGCTTTTATCAACAGACAAAAATTGCTCTCCATATTGTATAGTCTGACATTAATTCTCTCTGTTTGTGAAAGCACCTGATGTACAGGAATGCTCTGGAGGAAATGAAGTCCAGCCAATTCTTGTCCACTAAGCAAGTCAGTCAAATAGATCATTAATATTAGTCAGGTAATTAGGAGTGTCCTGATAATTAAGCCAAAATAAGCCAAAGCATTTTAAATAATGATTTGTTTTGCTATGTAAACTAACAAGTTGCATAGTAGTAATAATTTGGTTTGAAGAAGTGCTTTGAGTGCTTTGAATTTTGTGAGGCCATCGATGCACCTGGGTGTCCTGAGGGTCAAAGGGAGAGACTGGATGAGCATCTTTAATTTAGGAATTTCCACAATTGTTTTCAGACTCTGAAGCTGCATTTACAAACTGTCAGACTAAAGTTTACACATAAAGCTTGTCTTTGTAAGAGGGAGGGAGACACTGGAAAAAAGCTGATGATCTTTAATAACCAACCCAGTTCCTACTTGAAGACTGAAGGAGTGTGTGGGCCAACCTTGTTGTGGCCTTTTCTGTCCCCAAAAGCTCAGGGGACCCAAGAACCAAGTCTGGTAACTGATCTCATTGTGTGCTCTGTTCTTTTTTAAATCTATTTTCTGTTGTCAGTAACTTTGCAATCCCTACATACTTGTTCAGTGCTCTTAAATAACTTCTTCAGGTAATTTAAAGGGCTGCACAGCTGACTGCTGTTGAGATGATCATGTCAAAGAGTGTTTTTCTTTAATTTATGGAGCAAATCATGAAACAACTCATGGAATTCTAATGTGGTCACAGATGATAAGGACAAGCCAACATTCAGTTATTTTCTGTCCCTGAACCTTTTGGAAATTGCAGGCTACAGACTGGGACTGCTTGTAGGGAAGGTGAGCTGGCAGTTATTAGTCAGGCAGTTTCTGCATTTTTAATTTTGATTCTTGCACCTTTCCCATCTTACCTGGTGTCTGTGCAGGAGCTGTGGTGGTGTGTGAGCTTGCAGGGCAGTCTGACTGACTCATGCTGTGGGAGCAGTCCTCCAGCAGCAGCCAAGGCCTCCTGAGAAACTTGGTTGCTATCTTGGATGCTGAAGGAATTAATGTTTTTGTCAGTGGCTTGACTTTCACAGATCAGTCCTTAGGTGCTCTGGAGGCTCTGATTCCCTCTTTAGTGCATCTCGACTATTGCATGCTCCATGTGTATATTTAGAGCAAATGAAAGAGGCAGGATCAGATGAGTCTCCTGAAATATTTTCTGTTCTGCCACAAATCAGGCTTTCTGTGTTCTCTGCAATGCCTCTGGTGACTTGTTTGAGACTCTTATTTTTGTGCTCTGTTTTGGTTTCCTTGTGAATATCTGTACTCTAGTGCTGCTTTTTAGTCACGTATTTATCATGGTTTTATTTCTGCTTTACATATTAGACACGGCAAATGAGGAGACTGATTTTAAAGAAAGGCTTTGTTTTTCCTGAATTTTGAAACCTGATCAGTGTCTTCTGTGGTTTAACCCTTTAGAAGTGTTAAAGGGTGTAAAATTCCCTGTCACTTGCATGCCCATCTAGAAATGTCTTGCTAGGAGCTGCGTTTTGCCCTGTGTAGCAAACCCTTCACATATGTTGGTGTTGGAACTGAAGGGGATTTGGCTTTTTACTGGGTCAGTCCATGAAGTGCTGGAGTGGTGAATGGCTCTGGTGTTCTGTCCTTACTCTCTTCCTTTTTCCTCTGCCTTTCCCAGGTGATGGAGAGTGAGGAGTTCATGCTGCTTCCTGCCAACCAGCTCATAGACATCATATCCAGTGACGAGTTAAACGTGCGCAGCGAGGAGCAGGTGTTCAACGCTGTGATGGCCTGGGTGAAATACAGCATTCAGGAGAGAAGACCCCAGCTGCCACAGGTAATCCTGGGCACAGTGACATTCATTCCAGGCTGCTTTATCCAGGGGGAGAGGCATGAGGGATGGCAGGGCGGTGCCACAGCACTTCTGAGTGGTGTAAAGCCACCGAAATTCTCTCTGACTCCCACCTGTACTAGGTGGCTTGCACTGTCCTTTCATCTAGGCTGGAAGCTGCACTGACCAGAGCCTTCATTAAGGGGCTTTGTTGGATTGTTCCCAGGTAGGACTTGCCAAACGAGCTCACTCCAGCAGTCTGTCCAGACAAACCTGCCTGCACTACTTTGAGAGTTGTATCAAAACCGCAGTGGAGAAGAAAGAGCTTGTCTTGCTTTGCGGTGCTTCTTTAAGCTCTGCTGCTTGATTTGTGCCTCAGCCCTCATGATGTTACAGTGGAGCTTGTCAGAATGGTTTTGTTGGAATGTGATGCTTCATCTAAGCCAAGGCATTTCAGAGAGCAGAACCCATTCTGACAAAGCTGTCAGCCCCAAAGCCTCTGAAGTCTCAGGCTGGCTGATCAAAAGAGGTGAGCGTCTGCCTGCCTTGGTGTTTCTGCTTTGGAAAGAGACATTAAATGCAACTTTATTTACTGGAAAGCTTTGGAAAATGGTTTTAAGTAAACAAACCAAACCGGCGAAACCTGCTCTTCTCAAGGCAGCTTTTATGCTTTTATAACAGTTTGCATCTGTCTATACGTGCTTGGGCTTTCAAGTTCTAAAGCCTTGTGAAAGACGTGTTGTTTCTTACTGTTCATTTACTCTGCAATACCACTCAGGTTTAAGAGAGCTAAATGGTTGATAAAACCACTAACTTAATTAGTGTTCAGGCAGACGTGTTGACATCTGTCATTTTCTAAAGGTTTCCAGCTGTGACCTTGTTTTCAGCTGTTAATAGATCCAGTGGACTGTCCCTTTTCAAAGACTGATTTTCTGCTGGGTATCTAAACTGGGATATTGAAAAGGCAAATGTGCTGAGAGACAAGCTGCATTTAACTAAAATTCTGTTGTTTTCCATTTGGCTTCTTGCATCTCTGTGGGTATCTGTGGTTTACCATAGGTGTTCTGGTTTGTGTTTTAGGTCCTGCAGCATGTCCGTCTGCCCCTGCTGAGTCCCAAGTTCCTTGTGGGTACAGTGGGTTCTGACCCGCTCATTAAGAGCGATGAGGAATGCAGGTAAATCTCCTCAGCCATTTACAGAATTGGATTATGCTGTCCTCTGAAACTGTGCTCATTTGTCACTGGTAAATGGGTGGTGCCTCACAATTTCATCTTTGGCAGCTGGGAGGGTAGGAGAAGCAAGAAAAATTGTTTTCTATTTGTATAATAGTCACTGGTGTGCCCTAGAAGTGATTTTGTTCTGTCAAGTTTTCAGTGAAATAGCAAACTTTGAGTGTGCAGTTTGACTGTTGGTAAAAGACCTTTCAGTGGATTGGTTTTCATTTTGCCTTTCCCCCCCTCCCCCACTCTAGTCATGGCCTTTTTATTGCAGCTTAGCTCTTGCATGGCTTTCATGATGATCTCAGTGGGGTCTAACGTAGTTGTTCTGTGCAGAATGTCTGCACTTTGATAACTGAATTGGACTCTGGGATTAGAGTCTGCTCTTTCCCACAAGGGTAACGCAGGGAAGTTGTAATTTCCTCCTCTTATGGTATGAGTCTTACCTTTCTGGTTCTACAGAGTTCTGTATCATCAAAGTATCACAAAGCACATGATTTCTTTTGTGCATATTGTAAAGAAGTTCAGGGCATAGGCTAAATTGTTTTCTTCCTGAATAAGCATTCATACTGGGGGAATTCCACATTCGTAGAGGGAAGGAGGACTTTTTTGTTCTTTTTTGTTTTATTCAAGGGTTTGGAATATTAGAATTAGTCCAGGTGGCAAGTCATGAATGGATGGACAGTGTGAGCTGGCCAGAGCTGATGGAGAAAATTTTCATCAGAAGGGTACTATCTCCATCTATTGGTCATGTGTGTATTATGTATTTGTGTGCTTTCCAACTCTGTTCTGTTGCAAGGCAAAGCCACCGACTGTTAAGTTTTAGCTTGAGGCAGGCTGGGTTTTTCTTTTCTGCACAGTAAGCCTGACAAATCTCTTGTCACAGTATTTTTTTTAATCAGTCTTTTTATAGCAAGCTATATCTATTATTAACTCTGGCGAAGTATTGGTACTGATTTGCTGCTGTCACTGTGTCAGTGGCTTGTAAACAACCGATGAGTATTTAGGTGACAGTGTGCATTTAACTGGAGCTGTTCATGCTGTTCCCATGTGACTTGTGAATACCTGAGGTGCATGACTAGTGCTGGCTGCTCTTCACATCAGTTCTGATTCGCCCCCTCTCCTGAGACTGAGCTCTGGGGGTTAATATTTTCGTGTCTTGCACAGGGATCTGGTGGATGAAGCCAAAAACTACCTGCTGCTGCCCCAAGAGCGGCCGCTGATGCAGGGACCGCGAACGAGGCCGCGCAAACCCATCCGCTGTGGAGAGGTGCTCTTTGCAGGTGTGTGTCTCTGCAGGTGTGTGTGTGGTGTCAACAGGAGATGGTGGAGGGTCTAAAGGGGCCCTATGAGAAGTGGCTGAAGTCACTTGGTCTCTTCTGCTTGAAGAAGAGACTGAGAGGAGAGCTCATCACAGCTTACAGCTTCCTCGTGAGGGGAAGAGGTGGGGCTGACACTGATCTTGGCTCTCTGGTAACCAGCAATAGAACCCGAGGGAATGGCCTGAGGTTGTGTCAGGGGAGGCTTCAGTTGGATATTAGGTAAAGGTTCTTCAGCCAGAGCAGAGTCTGGCACTGGGACTGACTCCCCAGGGCAGCAGTCACAGCACCAAGCCTCACAGAGCTCAAGAAGCATTCGGACAACGCTCCCAGGCACATGGTGGGATTCTTGGAGCTGTGCTATGCAGGACCAGGAGTTGGACTTTGATCCTTCCAACTCAGGATATTCTGATTCTATGTATTTTTCCTGCCAGCTTAGGCCAGGGGACTCCAGGCAGGATTTTCTGGTGGTGGTGCTCCCATAAAGCCAGTCTTCACAACCTGTTTCTGATGTGACCTGTGCATTAATATTTGCAAGTTTCAGTTAACTTACACTTGCTTACTCACGTGATTTCTTTGGTGCTGTGAATGCCACAGTATTTCCAAACTTCAGTTAATGCTCTTGAAATCTCATTCTGTTTTGTAATCACAAACCTCAGAAGGAGGGACTTAGAGATGGGTTAAGGCTGGCAGAGTCTGAAGGGGTGATTTGTGCCAGGAGCACACGCAGTTTGTGAGCTTGGTGAGTGTTTCTGTGACCCTGTTTTTTGTGTTTGGCTGTAGTGGGGGGCTGGTGCAGCGGGGACGCGATTTCCAGCGTGGAGCGCTACGACCCCCAAACCAACGAGTGGAGGATGGTGGCTTCCATGAGCAAGAGACGCTGTGGGGTCGGGGTCAGCGTCCTGGATGACCTCCTCTATGCTGTGGGAGGCCACGACGGCTCCTCTTATCTTAACAGTGTAGAAAGGTAGGTCTCCATAAGGCCCCTGTGCAGAATTGTAGCTCTGAATGTTTAAACCTGGGTGCAGCCTCTTAGGAAGGAGTTCATTTTGCTAAGTGTGTTCTCATTTCTCCCTGCCTTGGTGCAAAACACTTTGTGTCACGGTATCCCTAGCTCAATGGGACAAGCCAAAGCCTCTGGTATAAGGAAGGAATCTCTAGGAGGTGGGTCTGGGTGTAATTGCTGGGAGGAGTGGTGATCCTGGTTAACCTTCTTTGCAGTTGTGGGTTTGTTTTTAGTAGCGTTGTTGAGGAAGGTGAGGTTACAGCAAGCATTTCTTAGATGTTGAGGGAAAGATCCTGGAATTTTATTGTGAAGTGGCAACTGGAGAATTAAGGAACTTTGGCACTCAGACAGAAGAAGGAAAATAGGTCAGTTTTAGGCCTGTGAAAGATTAAGGTCAAACAAGTTTTACCAAGCTTCCTGTTTCTGGGAGCTGCATAGGGCAATTCCCATGCCTGAAAGCCACATGACTCAAGCTCTCAAGCTCTCCTACTACTCTAAATCCTGGGCCTATAACAAATCCAATGATCTGTACAAATACCTCCTCCTACCTCAAGCCTCCCCTTCTTCCCACCTATCTCCTTGAATGTTCCCAACTTCACAAATCATGACCCTAGCCTTGTATCTCCCACATCCTGCACTTCCTTGCCATGCATGTATTTCTTTGTCTCTGGATTCCCAAGTCCATCTGGTTCTTTCATATTTTATCTGGAAGTGTGGGTCCCAGTGCTGGCTGAGTTCCTGTGTGAACTGCAGGGAACAGAGCAGAGTTAACTCTGGCTGCTGCTCTTTGCTGCAAGTTACCACATGCCAGCCAGTCTTTCTCAGGAACCTGAACCTTTGATCTTCAGCTTGATTCGTCCCAACCTGCAGTTTGAACATCCCTGGAATAACATGTACTGGATGCTTTATATCACTGCAGGGCTTTTATCCAGCTTACAAAGAGCTGTGTTGCAGTTGAAGCTCAGGATAGGCAAGTTTCACAGCCTTAGTAGCTCCCAAGCATGGGAGAGTCTGAAGCAGACCCAGGCAGGTAATTTGTGCTGTTTGGTGTGTTTTTCCAGGTATGATCCAAAGACCAATCAGTGGAGCAGTGATGTGGCTCCCACCAGCACCTGCAGGACCAGTGTTGGAGTAGCAGTTCTTGGAGGTTACCTCTATGCTGTGGGTGGCCAGGATGGTGTCTCTTGTCTCAACATCGTGGAAAGGTACTTTTGAATTACAAAAAGAATAAAAAAAAAAAGTGGGGCACAGTGAGAAAGAGCATCTCTTAGAGGGTGCAGCTGATGCAGACAAGCTGGAGAGAAGATGGGAACTGTACAGATCTTACAGGGATTTTTGTCTGGAGAGAATAAAGTCAATCTTCCTGCCCCTTTGTGAAGATGTCAGCCCTTCAACAAGCTCCGGTGTTTATTCTTTTGCCAGGTATGATCCGAAAGAAAACAAATGGACTCGAGTGGCTTCCATGAGCACCAGGCGCCTGGGAGTGGCAGTGGCTGTGCTGGGAGGCTTCCTCTATGCTGTGGGAGGCTCTGATGGAACATCTCCTCTCAATACTGGTATGCCTTTTGCTGTCCCTTAATCCCAGTCAGCGCTCGTCCTGCTCCTGGGAGCCCTTCATGTCCCCAGATGGCTGTTGAATATCTTAGTGATCAGTTGGAGTTTTTTTCTTCTTTAAATATTATTTTGCTGTACAATAATTCACTCTCCAGGTTTGTGAGCCCCTATTACCTGGTTGTGTGTCATATATTTCCTTTCTCAGTGCTGCATTTGGCAGTATGTCCTGAATACAAGGCTTTGATCGTTCGCATAGCAGTTGCAAGCACTTTTTTTTTTTAAAATTCCTGCAGCAGCCGTTTTCTGCTGTGGGAAGGAAGGTGCCAAAGGTAAAACTGCTGCAGGTCACTTTGTAGCATTGCCAGTTCCCTTTTGATTTTAGATCTGAATGTGGTTGATTGTGTAGGGCTGGAGACAGGAGAGAGACTAGCAAGAGTTCTTTGGAAGAAAAGAGAGAACAAACAGGTTCATGGCATTTTTGCTGTGTGGAAATTGGGTTCAAAAGTGCTGTACCCACTGCCTGCCAACCCTGTTGACCAAAGACCTTCCTTTCCCCTCCAGTGGAACGCTACAACCCCCAGGAGAACCGCTGGCACACGATTGCCCCCATGGGCACGAGGAGGAAGCACCTGGGCTGTGCTGTGTACCAGGACATGATCTACGCTGTGGGAGGCAGGGATGACACCACAGAGCTCAGCAGTGCCGAGAGGTACAA
Source organism: Aleadryas rufinucha (assembly GCA_013397815.1). Classification (NCBI taxonomy): domain Eukaryota; kingdom Metazoa; phylum Chordata; class Aves; order Passeriformes; genus Aleadryas; species Aleadryas rufinucha. The sequence goes on from VZTH01019004.1 coordinate 441,775, forward strand.
CCCACGCACCAACCAGTGGTCTCCCGTGGTGGCCATGACGTCCCGGCGGAGCGGAGTGAGTGGGACTTGGTGGGCTGGTCCATGCCACACGTCACCATGTGGGCAGAGCACAGGGTGCAGTGTCAGTCTTGTGGGGACAGCACAGGGTGCAGTGTCAGTCTTGCTGTGGGGAGAGCACAGGGTGCAGTGTCAGCCTTGCTGTGGGGAGAGCACAGGGTGCAGTGTCAGCCTTGTGGGGGGAGCACAGGGTGCAGTGTCAGTCTTCTTGTGGGGACAGCACAGGGTGCAGTGTCAGTCTGGCTGTGGGGACAGCACAGGGTGCAGTGTCAGTTTTCTTACGAGGCTCTCCTGCTTTCTCTGCGTCTTCACCTCTTTTCTGTGAGGGGAAAAAGTTCCAAAAACGCTCTAGCAAGACTAGAGGATGAAGTGATAGTCAAGCCATGCCACAGACAGCTGTTTAGGATGGGGAAATGAGTCATTTGAGGGTATTTTAAAATATTTTTGGCCTCTTACGTGCAGTCAACTAAGCCTGAAGCAGAGGGGCTTTTAGGTGACATAGCCATATTTGGTGTGAGATACCATTAAAGAATGCTATAAAAATTAGTACATCGATCTCTCTGGATGAATTAGGAGGTGAAAACACCCACTTGTTCAGAGGAAAAAGCTGGGAAACTGGGTAAGCACGTGTTTAGATACATATTTCCAGCAGACTCTCGTTGCCTTGAGGTGTGTGTGGGAACAGGATTCCTGGGCTTTCGCTTAGGCTGTTGCCTCTCCTCAGTGAATCCTGTGAGTGACAGCATATTCCCATCAGCGGCTGATCGTGGTGGTTCCTTGTGAACAGCAGATTACTGCAGTGTTTTCAGGTGTCATCATGTTTAGGCAGATGCAAATTATGTGAATGTTTATCATTGGATATTGGATTATATAGCAAAGAGGATTAATTCTATCTGTGTGTTAGTGTTTCAGTGTCTGGTGAGGCACGTATTAATCACAGTTTGAGCAACTACTGGTTTTGGAGGCAGAGAGCACGTATTTATTTCTGTTCTCCAAGCACAGGATGCTGTCTGACACTGCCCACTTTAGTTCCTGATTAGACATTGACTTATCAGCTGTTTCTGTATTTGCTTTCTGTAGAAACTGCTAAACACATGCAGCTGTATCTGCAGCTCTTCTGAGTCTTCTGACTTCCTCACAGCCAAAACAAGGACCATTTTACATTGTGTACCTTCCCTTTTCTCTGTATGTTTTCCACTGGAAGTGATCATGGGTTTTGATGTTCCAGTGTTTTTGTGCTTCTGCAGAAAGGCTAAATAGAAAGTCTGGAGGCCAAGGTGCTTACAGATGGTCCAAGCCCCAGCCTGAGAGGTTTGGGACCAGGGGCTTACCTGTGGTTCTGCTACTTCAGCCAAGTTTTGTGGGCTGGTAGATATTCTGGTGCATACATGTCACACTTGGGGAAGAATTTCAGTCCAGAACGTAAGTTTTTGTATGAAAAAGGTTTAGATTCTCATGTATTTATCATAAGTCAAATGGTTCTACTTCTTGTAGCTGGCAATAAGGGGAACCTTCTGCTTTTTCTTTGAGAGATTCTCTATTCTGAGATACATATTTAACTTTCCATGTCTCATTTTTTATGGTATTTTATTTGTGCCGTGCCCTAAAGAAAAAAACCCCAACCCTCTCCTGCAGACTGCCTTTCACCAAACATGGTTATTAAATCCTTTTATTAATATTTTCATTATAACCATTTTTTTCAGGACATCCCAGCTAAGTAGCTACTGTCTGATGGCTGTTTTGCAGGTTGGCCTGGCTGTGGTGAATGGACAGCTGATGGCAGTGGGGGGCTTTGATGGCACAACGTACCTGAAGACCATTGAGGTGTTTGATCCAGATGCTAACACATGGAGGTAACTTGAACTTGGGAGTCAATCAAATAGTGAAATCCAGCTGGAGCTGTCCCAGGCAAATTAGGAATGTGGTACACACCATAACAGAGAACTCGGGTGGGGTAGAACCATCACAGCACTCACTTTGTGGCTTGTTGCCTTGCATCAAAGTGTAAGAAAGAATCACATTTTGACAAATATCCCAGTATGCCACCTCTGTTCATCTTGGGCTGAGTCTCTCCTGCTTCCCAATAAAACTGAGCTTGTCCTTAGCAGAAGGAACTCACGGCCACCATGTAGAATTTGGCCTGTTCACTTCTTGCTTTCAAGCTGAGGCAATGATTTCTGAATCCTTTTGGAGGAGCTGAAACACTTCAAGCATATGATGTTATTCCCCTTAAAATCAGCAAGATTCAGCCACTGGAAGAATGTCCAAGCTGAGACAAATAATATGAAATTGCTGATCAAAATATATACTGAGCAGAAAAAGAGGAAGAATAGCCTTTCTAGTCATAACTATACTTAAAAACAATTGCTTGGGTATTTATTCCCAAATGTAATTAGCATAAAGTGTCAAGCTCCTGTGGCTATTCTTGCTGCTGTAGTAATCTGGCAAGGGTGGGGAATAGAAAGAAATTAATGTCCTTATTCTTACTAGTGGTAGTAGTTTAACCCTCCACTGATAAGAAAAACTAATCATGAGCAGCAGTGGAGGAATTTCCCCTTGTTTGGTGAGCCATGGATCCACAGGATCTTTTGAACTGCTGAGGAAACCAGTTGAGTAGAGAGTAGTACATACATCAGATTCCCTAGTGCAATGGTTTCAGCTACTCCCTGTGACAGTAATGGGATGTCCAGAGTTAGGAGTTACTGACTGGCAGGCGTTCATACAGTCTGGGAGATTATTTCAAGGTATTGATAGCTTGTGGTTTTTTTCTCCATTGAATCCAATATAGCTGACCAGCTTCTGTGGTCTTCCCTTTCTTTTGTTTCTTGCCCCATGAAGATATTTTTTATTTGTGCAGCTTGCCTGAGAAACGATTCCGACGCAATTTGGCTTTAACAAATTGCACTGGTGGAAGCTGTTTGGAGAACTTTCTTCTCCTGGTTCTGCCAGCAGACTCCAGTGGCACAGAGGGGAATATGCAGCTGGAGTCCATAGGGATGCGATATCACTGTGAAATGCAGACACCATTGCAGTCAGCAGATGGTGCTTGGGATGTGTTATATCTTGGTTGGATCAGCTGAATGTAGGCGTTTAGAAATATAAATTAAATCAGTTGAATTGTGAGGACTAAGCCTAGTCCTGTGTTACCCAAAACGTAGCCTAGGGTCAGCTACAGCCTATAAAGTTTTTTTCTATCTTGCACATTACCAGAGAGGGAGAAGGAAGTATTTATTTGAGTAACAGAAATTTGCTGTCAAAACAAGCAGCAGTTTCTGTTCTGAGAGAGAAAGGCATGGGCAAATACAGTTGTTTGAAGTGTGTGAGATGGGTGCTACACAACTTCTTCACAGCCCACTTTAAGCAGACATTAATGATTGTCTAGTTGTGCTTACATGGGCTGGTTCAGTCTTTCCCATGGCAGCTCCCAAGTGTGCTCCCCAAGGGTTGGTGTCCCCATGGAGGATGTGACCCGGTGTGTGACCCTGGAATGTTGTCTCCGCAGGTTGTACGGTGGGATGAACTACCGGCGGCTGGGCGGAGGCGTGGGGGTTATCAAAATGACACACTGTGAATCCCATATATGGTAAGCTTCCAGAGGGAGGGAGTCCCCTGGCTTCTCATTCCTAGCAAAACTGAAGAGACTTGTTGACACTGGACCTCTTTGCAGCTCTAGTATGCACGGTCTAGATCCAATGTAACTCTTTGCCGGTGAACTCTTTCTATGGAATTATAGAAATGGACTTCTGTGAGAGTGTGCCCAGCGGGAGACCACGTTGTCAGACTCCAGGGAACCACTGGACAAAAGTAGTGTTGCTTATGTCCGTATTTTTTCTAAATAGTTCTACATTTTTTGAATAAACCAAACTGTAACAGTTATTGTAGCGTAAAGGATGCTGATGTAGAGCCTACACTCTGTACTGGGAGTCTGGCCAGGAGGAGGGATTCCTGCTTTCCCTCCTGCTGCAGGAGCAGTGGATGTGGCAGCTGTTCGGTGGGCAAAAGAGAAAAAGTGATACAGAAAACATTGCTTTTGCCTTATTTACAGAGAGCTTCAAAAAAAAGTACTTGACCTGCAAGATGCCACCTTTGCACAGAAGCTTTTCTGTGCACAGAGTATATTTATTTTTTCATTTGATTTGTATCATGTATTTCCTTTGTATTGCTCACAGCGATGATTCCAGCTTTTTATATACATGTCTATGTGTGCATATATATATGTATTTTATATATATATATATATATGTATATGTATGATTTGCATTTCAACCAGCTGGTGATTTGGGCAGGGCTGTGCCCTGCCAGCTACTGTGGTTCCAACCCTTGTGGTATGATTTGAGGTCTCTTAGAGAAGAGAGCTGTGTGATGGGTGCCCTGAGTATCTTTTCAGAACTGGACCTCTCATCTCTCAACTGAATCAGTGAAGTGCCCAAAAATGGTGAGAGGAAAAGGATTTCAAACGATGCCTTTTTACTGTACAAAAGTTCAGCTTTTGTCTCTCCTCTCCCCTGTATGTGAACCTGTGCTGGTTTGAAGGTAAACCAGCGGGAGGAATTAACCCCCACACAAATACCTTGCGAGAGATTTCAAGTTGGAGTTACAATTTAATAGAAAGGTTATAATAAATGCAATGAATACAGAAAGACTGGCTTAAAACCACCAAAGTCAGAGTACAACCTGCCACCCTGTTGGTCAGGGTGGTGGTAGCAGTCCCAGTTACACGGTGGTTGCAGTCCTGTTGGAGTGATGGATGTGGTCTTGTCGAAAGCAGTGGTCCTGTGCAAAGGCCTGGTCCTTCTCTGGATGTCCAGTGGTGGTGGTGGTGTCCAAGTCCCCAAACCCCCAGATTCTATATCCTACAAGTGCAGGCAGGAATGTTCAGTCCCTCCCCCAGGGTGGGGAGTTTCACAATGAAATGATGTAATCCTATGAGTCATAGGATATTTTGGGGAGTCCCTGATGGCCCGTTTGCAGAGATGGCCCCCTCTTAGGCTGGGTGTAGCTGTCACTTTGTGAAGACAAAGAGAACACTGTACCCAGCTCACATCTGTCACAAATGACCCACCATTAACAGTTTATCGGGAGCAGTGTAGATGGGTGTGGAATACAGAGTTTGGCTACACCCATACTGGTACTTTCTCCTGTAACCACAACATTATCCACCCCTTATTCTACAGCATGCACATCATTAGCAAATTAATATACTTCTTTATATTCATACATATCTATACAATGAAACATTACAGACAGTTCCCACCCAGAATTATGTCCCCTTGAGGTACACAAGGGGTTTCCCCATCTTTCTGCATTAGCCATCAGTTGTAACCAGGTCCTTGAGCAAAAACAATCCCACATATGTGTTTGCTTTTGCCTGAAGCAGGACTAATCCAAGCAGTCTTTCCTAACATACCTCTCATATATACCACAGGGACTTTATCTCCATCTAAAGTGTGCAGGGGTCCTGACTGGGCAGGACCAGCTTGATTAATGGAGCCTCGTGTGTTGACCAGCCAGTGGCCTTTGCCAAATGCAGCTCCCAATTTTTGAAGGTCCCCCCACCCAGTGCCTTCAAGGTGGTTGTAAGCAGACCATTGCACCATTCAGCTTTCCTGGCAGCTGGTGCATAGTAGGGAATGTCACCACTCAGTACCATGTTCCCTAGCCCAGATGTCTACAAGGATACTCTTGAAATGAGCCCCTTTGTCCGACTCAATTCTTTTGGGGTTGCCATGTCTCCACAGGACTTGCTTTTCCAGGCCCAAGATGGTGTTCAGTAGTGTGAGGCACAGCAAAGGTCTTGAGCCATCTGTTGGTTGCTTCTACCATGGTCGGCACATAGCACGTGCCTTGGCGGGTCTGGGGAAGG
>VZTH01019005.1:220-23655 GCA_013397815.1 Aleadryas rufinucha
CACCGTGCCTGGAGTGAGCAGTGAGAGGGTCCCAGGCTGTCCCAGCCCCCCGGGGCAGCCCCATGTTCAGAGGGATGCAGGGCTCCCTCCTTCCCTGCTGCTGCAGTGCCTGGGGCCCCTCGTGTGAGCACAGGTCTCAGAGAGCTGTCCCCACTCGAGCAGGGAGTCATTCATCCTGGGTTTCTGAGCTCTGATGCAACAGTCTTGGAAGCAGATCACAGCCAGCCATCCCAGCATTAGAGGTGACCTGCTAAGGATATTTTAAAAAGCTGGAAATTGCATTGCTTTCTGCTTCCTTAGATGGATAAAGGGGGTAAAACTTAAAAAAAAAAAAAAAAAAAAAAAAAAAAAAAAAAAAAGAAAAATAGAGAAATGCTTAGAAATTGCAAGAATGTCTAGTTTGGTTTTCAATTTCCCTGCTTTTTTTTTTTTTTTTTTTTGAGATCTTTCTGGCATTTATTTTGTGTTCTAACACTTCAGTGTGAGGCTGTGGAACCCTCCTCAAAGGCTTCCTCTATTTGTGAGGTTCCTTGAGCATCAAAGCTCACCAGGTATTAATGAACCAGACAAAGAATTCAGGATATTTGGGGACAGACTGCTTTCTCCTCCACTTAGACCACTTTCTTTCCTTTGCTAAGAGGATGTCATGAGGAAACCTGGTCTGCAATTACTCTCAGTCTCCCAAAGAGACAAATAGTGAATTTGTAATGTAGCAAATAGGGGAACAAGCAAAGAGCTCATTAAAAACAATCAGAGTTTGTCTTTATTCATGACAAAGAAGCACGAGATGCCAGTAAATCTCTTTCCTCTCTCAATGTCTCTTTGAAGGCCCCGGGTCCAAGTTTAGCCCTGTTGGGGGATATTTGTGGTACATTTTCCCTCACTCCATAGCATTTTCCTGGGGGAAACCATCTGTCTTGCATTTGGCAAACCACCTTGTGCAACAGCGACTCGCAGCAGTGGTAGACGATGCTCTTTTAGAGGGATTTTGTAAAGCAGCCTGGAAACGAGCTCTGGGTGAGGAAGGAGCGCCTTTGGCTTTGGTTTTCCATGTGCTCCCAGAGCTTGGGGCCGTGAGGCTGGGACAGACAGACCTGATGTTCCCACCCTGCAGGGACACAGGCACAGCCAGGCAGGACTTCCACGCTGTACTGGGGGTTTTATCCACAGCTGGAGACACCTTCAGCTGGATCAGACATCACCCTGCAGCCAGGGTCGGGCTGCTGGAGCTCAGGTGCTGGCAGGGCACAGAAGAGGGGTCACCCCAGAGTGTCACAGTAATGAGGGGTGGCAGCAGGCTGAGGACCCTGCCTGCTGCCTGCTCCCATCTGTCTCACATGCACAAGTCCTCAGACAGGCATTCAGAGATTTTTCCAGTCTCCTCTGCAGCCATGACCTGCAAAGGGAACTCCTGGGCCATGGTGTGAAACAGCTTTTCTCTGTATTCCCTGTACATCACCAGGGATCTGTGCTCATCACAATGGGATCAGCTCCTCAGTTAATCACTCCAAACCATCCTGGGCTGCAGGTGAGGCTGCTCCTCAGTGCTCTGGCTGATGGGAAACTTGGCTCCTATCCTGGCAAATCTACACATGCCTAATTTGTCTTCCAGAGCAAATACCTACCCGCATCAAATCTGTCTGTATTTACAACCCAGGGTTGCCACTGCATCCTTTCGCAGGTGCCTCTGCGCAGGGGTGTACACCCACGCTGTGTGATGGGTTCAGCTCATCCCACATGGGTTGGAGTGGCATGGAAGAGCAATGGACCATGTTTTCCCAAATCAGCAGCTTCTGAGAACCCTGCCCATCCAAGGCTTGAAGGCAAGGGACGGATTCTCAACCTGCTGTTACCTGTTGCCAAGGAGGAGGTAGAAAAGCACGACATCATGTGTGCTCTTTGCTTTGAAAATTCTGGGGCAAGGATTAGTGTTTCCTGCTTGAAATTCCTGCTGAAGCACTGTCAGTACAACCCATCCCCACACAGGGCAAGCTGAGCCAGTTTTCCAGTGTTCCCGATTATTCAGGTGCTCGCATAGGGGTGGATGGAGCCAAGGTAGAAGGATCTGTACAGGGTCACGGAGTCTGCCTGACACTGTGTTCCTGCACTGAGCACAGCCAGGTAGGACAGGACACAGATGCCTTCACCTCTCCTTGTCCCTTCTCTAGTGGAGCACTGGAGGTGCAGTTATTTGCTGCCACAATGAGTAAGGGGCTGGATTTCCTGTGCTGCCGACTGCCCAGCCCAGGGATGCTCTCAGGGCAGGTCTCACAGTGCATGTGTCCATCAAAGCACATCTCCCCGGCTCAGTGGCTGGGACACGCTGGTGGCCCTGTTTCCCCAGGCACAAGACAGCTCTATTCCCATGGCACGTGTTCCTGTGCTGCACCAGGCCAGCCGAGCATGGCCCTGCTTCCCAGCCCGGTCAGCAGCAAGCCCTGTTAGTTCCACTTATTAAAAACAAAATTGCTGGGGGGAAGGGAGAGAAGGCAGAGAAAAAGTGAAGTATTGAGAAAACACTTCTTTCATTCATTCGTTGTTTACTGAAATAAATACTTCATTATTAGGCCTTTTTTAGGGTATTTTTTTTTAAAGCCAGCACCACAAAGTCCCCAGTGTTCAGGCCTGCGAATGTGCCGGATCACCTCAGCCCATGGCTCCCTGTGCCGGTGTCCTGCTGCTGGGAGGTGCTGGAGAGGAGCTTTCCCAGTCTTTGGGAGAAACCTGGGGGCTGTGCATGTCTGGTTTTGCCCAGGTTTGCTGATTCCCTTCTCCTCTTTGCTGGATGGTGTGTGCTGGGTCACTAAGGCAGCTCGTGCTCCATATGGAGCAAAACCTGGTAACTGAGGCAAGGAAGGATTTGGGATTTCATTTATTAAAGCTTTGCTTGCTCTGGTCTCTGGTTCTAATCTGGCTCCCAAGCACAAACAGCACAAGGCTACTAAAGCTCTCTTGACTTGAAGCCCACCACGTTCTGCTGTTGGGGGTGAAGAAGGTGAAAGCTGGTGATTCCCATGGAGACCTCACACTGTCCTACAGCAATGCCAAAACTCCAGCAATCCCTGTTCTCCCCACTTAGAGAGAGCTGAGGCCTCCTCTCCTCCAGTGCCTGTTACCTGAGATGTGCTCCACGTTTATCTTCCCTCTTAAGTGAGGCTTAATCCGATAGAAGGGCTGCAATCCCTGGCTTGCTCTGTGTGCAGAGCTGGGAGCTTCTGTTCCCTCTCGCATCCTTTCAGCTCCATTGCTCATTGGGAGTTTCAGCCCTGGCAGGTTTGTCCTTCTGGAATCCTTTTGTCCCTTCCTTTTCCTTTCTAGCTCTAGCTCTGGTTTTCCTTCTTCTATTTGTTCCTGGGTTTGCCTTCCCCCACACTCCTTTTCCCAGACTCACCACATGTTCACCCTGATTTCCCTCTGTTTTCTTCTTCATTGCTTACTCACTGCTCGTTCTCTTTGGGCTCCTCCAGTTTTCTCTGTCAGACAGCCTCCCTGTGATCCATGGTCAGAATAGCCTATTCCCATGGCGGCTCAGGAAAAATGCAGCGCATTCCTGTCTCCCGCCATGCCGTTATCTTGGTTCTGCTCCTTGGCTGCCCACCACGAGGCTGCAGCCGTGCTGGCAGCAGCATGTCTGTGCTTGGCGACAGGCGGCTGTCGGGCTCAGCCTTGCCTGTGGCTTGTTTCCCTGCCTGACCCTCGGCACGGCGCTGGATCCCAGCTCCTCGCTGCCGGGAGCTGGGTTGCACAGGGAGCTGCCTGCCCAGTGGCCGCCGTGCAGACCACACGGGCCCAGGCGGTAGGTGCCAGGTGAGCAGGAGCCCCCAGACACAGGAACCTCACTGGCACCATCTGGTTGGTGGAGGTGGCACACCCGGCTGCTGCCTCGTGCTTTGGATTTGGTTATAAAGCAGAAGTTTTTTAAGGGAACTGTTTCCATGAAAGTTATTTAAAATGTCATAGTGTAGTATTTCCCGTCTGAGTGGTCTCGAGTGGTGCGGAGGTTTTCTCTGTATGGCTGGGCATGGAATCCCTGCTGTGGAATCCCTGGCATTGCTGCTGTGGGCAAGCAGACGGGTGACCTGTCCCCATCCGTGGGGTCCTCACCTCCTGGCACCAAGTGCCATGATCCTGGTGGAGCTGCAGGGCCCGAGGGAGGTGCCGAGCTGATGAGTGATCCATCCCACTGTTCCTGATCCAGTGCATGAGAGTGCTGCTATTGCACAGCTCATTGAAAGCCTGGTGCTGTTCTCACAGCTGTCCATGGTCGTGTGGGACTGTCCCCAGGACTCTCTGTGTGACATTTGTCCCTTTGCCAGAGTCAGCCAGCACAAAGTAAGTTGTCATCAACTTTTTAGGAGGCAAAGAGTAGCAGCACCATAAAGACGGCGGGCTCAGAGCTCCTCCAGGTTTCACAGCCCTACTCGAGCTGTCTCACTCCAGAGAAGCCTTGGAGCTCCTTCTCTTCCCAGACCAGGAAGCTCTTAGCCTGAGTGAGGGAAAACAAGGAAAATGAGGCCCTGAGCCTTGCAGCGGAAGGGGAGGAATGCAAGAGCCTGGGAGCTGTGGGGCACGTGGGAGCAAGGAGATGCTCTGGGCAGGCCAAGCTGTGGGCACCGCTTTGGCAGCACTTTCTGTGGGTGAGCCAACCTTGCTGAGAGCGTCACCTCCCCCGTCCCGCCGGTGCCAGCCACGGAGCCGAGGTGACACACAGTCCCCCAGCTCGGCTGTGCCGAGCACAGGTCCCGGCCAGGCTGGCGCGGTGTTGAAACGAAACGCAAGGCGCTTTGTCTCAACTGGGAGTGCTTTAAGCCCTCGCTCGGGAACAATGGCCAAGCTATGGGGTCATTTGTTCTGGTATTTCAGCAGCTCCTCATGATTTATGGGATGTTTTGTTCTGCTGCTTGTCTTAGCTTCCCCCTCTCCACCCTCCCCGTCTCCATCCCTTCTCCATTTCAGCTCCTCCTCCCCCTGTTCCCAATTCCTCTAATAGCTGTGGAGCCTCTGTGCCTTATGAAGTCATGGTATCTGTGACTTATTGAATTAGCCTGATGGGAGCTGGACTTCCACGCCGCGCCAGGCTCTGCTGGGGTGTCCAGGCTCCCGGGGAGCCAGCCTGCGGCAGGGCCCCTTGGTCAGGGCTCCATGCAGCTGGAGCTTCCCCCTGTGTGGCAGATGGATGTTGCCATCAGCAGGACACTGCAAAGTTGGTTTAGAGGCAGTAAATGTGGTCAAGAGGAGCTGCAGCCCCAGAGAACAAGAAGGGCTCTGTCTGCAGAGACACCCTTGTACCAGGGGCTCTGCTGGCTGTCCTGGTGCTGCCATCCCCCCAGCTCCCAGCACACCTCTCCAGGAGTGAGGTGGGTGCCAGTTAGGGAGCCCCAGAGTTCCTGGTGTTGAACTATACATGGGGCAATGTGGTTCAAGAGCTTGGTTGTGTCCCCAGCAGCCTGGGCATGGCCATGGCCAGTGCCTCTGGATGTACTGGGGGAGCAGGGTTTCACATCCCCCTTCCCAGAGGAGAGCTGGAGGAACAATGATTTAACAGTGACTGTGAGGGACACGCTGATGGGGAGGAGTGAGCCCTCCAAACATCTCCCTGAAGGTCGGGTTAACCTCAGGAAAGCATTGCAAAGGAATAATTCACTTGTGAACGATCACTTTTTATCCTCATTTGCTGAGTTGCCTGCAGGCAGGCAGAGGCTGGAGGGCAGCTGCTGGTCCTAGTGGGACTGATGTGGTGCTGCAGCCAGTCCTTAGCCCAGAGGGGGCTTTGGCAGAGGAGCCATGGTCCCTGCAGCTACACTTCTGCTGCCTCGTGCTGCCAGCAGGGAGCCGGAAGCATCCTGACCTGTGGATGCAGATGGGAAAGGAGAGATCTTGTGCCTCCCCTCCTGATGCCACAAGCCTCCGTGATCCCAGTTTTCCTCCTCTTCTCAGGAGAGGCAGCTCAGCTTGTGATTATGCCGAGGCTGGAGAGGTTGGGAGCAGAGCGAGGCCTGGACCCTCTCTGTGCTGCCTCGGGCACTGGCTCCAGCAGGTCCAGCCCTCATCTCCATTTGTTTCTCATGTCACTGCAGTGGGAGAAATTGAGCCCTCTGGGAAAGCAACAGAAGGAAAATGTTCAGAGAAGACTGATATCCAGGTTCTCCCTGTCTGGGACCAGAGCCCTCAGCCAGATCCCTTCCTCTCTGGGAGTACAGGCAACAAATAACATTTAAAAGACAAATATAAAATATTGTGCTGATTTGGTGCTCTGGCCGCTTCCCTCTGCTGGTAGCTGATACCTCCAATAAGATTATTTCTCAGTCCGTTACCCTCAGCACACTTTAATTTCTCTCAAAAGGCCCAATTGCCTTATTTGTTTTGTTTTATTGTCATCATCACTCTGCCATTTTCCTTGGCCAGGATCTGCAAAGCAGGATGGATGCTCTTCGTCCTGAAGGATCTCCACTGGTTCTTGTCCATGCCTGGAAGGTGCCAATGGATTTCCACAGCAGGCAACCCAAGCCCCATGGATATACTGGGGGAATTGCAGAGATGTCACAATCCTTGGCATGGAAGGGAAACCTCTTGGGTATCTAAATCTCAGTGCAAGTCAAGCCTTTCCACACCGCCTGGTATTTCCATGGAATCATGGAATGGTTTGGGTTGGAAGAGACCTTAAACCTCATCCCATCCCGCCACCTGCCATGGGCAGGGACAACTTCCACTATCTCAGGGTGCTCCAAGCCCTGTGCAACCTGGCCTTGGACACTTTCAGGGATCCAGGGACAGCCACAGCTTCTCTGGGCACCCTGTGCCAGGGCCTTCCCCACCCTCCCAGGGAACAATTCCTTCGCAATATCTAGCCTAAACCTTTTGGTGTGAAGCCATTCCCCATTACTCATCACTACATAGTGCCAGTGCACTGGATTTGGAGGGTCTTTGCTCTCCCACGCCCCTTATCCAGCACACAGAAGTATCTTCTAATTCTATATTTCTTTTAATGGGAATATCCATAATAGTCCTGGTTTCCTACTGCTGGTCAGGTCATCTCCAGCCATGAACCTCCTTCTGCATGAGCCAGTTTGGACTTGGGGAAGGGCAGTGTGGAGGAGTTGCATGTCTGGAGCAGCTCCAGCAAGGGCAACAGCTCGCTCCAGTTCTGGAATGCCAGGCTGCAGTTCCCTCCATCCCTGGGAGCAGAAGGGATCACTGCTCCTGCTGCTGATGGTGCTGGAGACACTGGGTCAGGAAACACAGAAGCATGGACATATCCAGATAGTCCTGACACCTTGGCACTTCCAAGGTGTTCCAGTACTTCTAATCCTTCCTTGTCCCTGGAACAGTAACAGTTGCTGTTGGGCAGGTTTCCTCTCCTCTTAGATAGTTTCCTCTGGCAGAGACAATTCCACCTGCCAGGGCTTCAGGAACCTCCTGTTTACCTTCCTGGAGAGTGTCTCACAGTGCCAGGTCAATATTGGATCTACTGGCTTGGATGCTGGCAGGATGGGCAGCACTCTGTGGGGAGGCCAGACAGGAGGGAGGAGTCAGCCCAGAACATTGGGACAAGGAGGAACATGTCCTTGGATGTGCTGGGAGCTCTTTCCATTTTTGATGGGGTCTTCCTGCACACTGACTCTTCCCCATCCCCCGTACTCACCCTTCCTCTGTGGGCTGGATGCTTTTCAGGGAGGTTGTGAGTCCAAGTGGCTTCCACATCTTCTGAGCCTCATGCCTAGTGGAGGTCAGAGAGAGAAGCTATGTTCTCTTCCTCTCCTGACTTCCACATTTCCTCCCTTTCTCCTCAAAATTACACTATTCATCCATCTACCCCAGCAGTTCCCTCCCCAGACACATTACTCTCCCTGTCTCACTTTGCCTTTATTGCCTTTATTTTCCTGATAAAGGGGAAGGTGGGACAGGGATGAAGGTCTTCTGCCACAAGGAACTGTTGAGCAATGTGGAGGAGAATTTTCCACGTAGGCAGTGCCAGATAGTGCAGATCTGATAGATTTGAGGCCAGGAAAAGGCAAGGTTCATGCCTTGCCTTGTCCAAAGTGGAACTGGACACTTGGGGGCAGCTGCCAGTGCCACCCTGAGAACCTGCGTATGGTCTTCACTCTGCCCACGGTGCAGAGGTTCACCTGAGCCCCCTCTAGGTGTGTTCAGAGTTGGTTTCCATCCAAGAAGTGTCCCAACAGAGCCTGCCAGGGCTCATCAGGCAGTAACTGGGAGACAGATCTCCTGCCTGTAGTCACAGCAAGGTTCTTACCAATGGTTTCATACAATCATGGAATCATGGAATGGGCTTTGTCTTGCCAACCCCTGCCCTGGAGAGGTCTGAGCTCTCCTTAGCCTTCAATCAGAGAATCATGGAATGGTTTGGGTTGGAAGAGACCTTCAAGATCCCCTCATTCCCTGCCCCCTGCCACGAGCAGGGACACCTTCAACTATCCCAGGTTGCTCCAAGCCCTGTCCAGCCTGGCCTTGGGCACTTCCAGGGATCCAGGGGCAGCCACAGCTTCTCTGGGCACCCTGTGCCAGGGCCTCACCACCCTTTCAGGGAAGAAATTCTTCCTAATACACAATCTAAATTTGCCCTCCTTCAGCCTAAAGCCTTTCCCCCTTGTCCTATCACTGCCTACCCTTGCAAAAATTGCCTCTGCAGCCTTCCTGCAGGCTCCCTTTGGGCACTGGAAAGGGCTTTAGAGTGTCCCAGGAGTCTTCTCCAGGCTGAACACCCCCAGCTCTCTCAGTCTGCCTCCAGAGCAGAGGGGCTTCAGCCCTTGGAACATCTCCATGGCCTCCTCTGGAATCTCTCCAACAAGTCTTCATCTTTCTTGTGTTGTGCTCTTGATTTGCTGTAAAAAGCTGTTTTTTCTGAGCTTTGAAAAATGAACATATGACATTACATAGTGTTTGTTAAGCATGGCCACAGAGCAGCTGCTGAGATGAGCAGAGCTCTGAGGAATATCTCTTCTTGGAGTTATCAGGATGGGCTCTGGCCCACTGTCCCAAAAGGAGCCACCATCACCTCAGGTGGGACTCTGGCTTGTTGAGTTGTGGTCTCCATACAAACCCTGCAGGTTTCCAAGTGCGGGATTGCTGAGGCCTCTGAGAGGGCAGGGACTGCTGGATGACCTGGCATCATGGTTACTCACCTCTTCCTCTGGTCTTGCTTCTCCTCTCCACCCCCAGACCCCACATTTAAGGTCAGAACCCAAACTGAATTACCAGCGCTTCTGAGCTTCACCCACTGCAGAGAGGATTGGGGTACCTGTGGTACCTGGCTTCTCCTGGCCCACTGAGCAGCTGAGGACAAGAGCTGGCCCTCTTTGTCCCTCAGCTTCTCACTCTTTAAAAGGAGCATGGCAGTGTTGACCTCCTTTTTCAGGCACTTTGGCATTCCTGCCCATGGAGAGGGACTGGAACAAGGTGATCTTTCAGGTCCCTTCCAACCCAAACCATTCCAGGATCCTCTGATTCTATGAGAGCTGCTGGTGAAGGAGCTGCTGTTGCTCTAGGACACCTGACATCTGGAGTCTTGTGCTGGCCATCCCCCAGACCCACGGATGACCTGTGGGCTTGCTCTGAGCTCCAGGCTGGCAGGTCAAGTTTTCCTGGTAGCCTTTGTACATCAGCTTGTGCTGGCACTGTAGCTAAGAGCACCAAGATCAAGGTTTCTGTACTGGAAGTGATGTCCAGAGAGGCTGAAACTTCTGCCCAGGGAGCAGGTACTAAAACAGTGTCTTTTTTTCATCCCCAAATTGTGTTCTCACTCCTCAGCATCTTCACTGGGCAGGAGGAGGCAGTTACTGTGGTCAGAGACAGTGACAGGAGCAGAGGTAATCTGGGGAGATTCAGGCGGGTATAATCTTAACTCAAATTCTTTTGGGTTTAAATGTCACTTTGTGCCAGGCCCTGGAGTCGTAGGGTGCTCACTCCCCCAGTGTGCTGGAGCCATCACCCTCGGCAAGCCTGGCCTGGATCAGAGGACACAAGTCTTGGAGGAGTGACTGATCAGAGACTCCTGGGGGATCAGTCCCTGCTGCCCCATGCCAGGGACCAGCCCCAAGGACAGNAAGGTTCTTACCAATGGTTTCATACAATCATGGAATCATGGAATGGGCTTTGTCTTGCCAACCCCTGCCCTGGAGAGGTCTGAGCTCTCCTTAGCCTTCAATCAGAGAATCATGGAATGGTTTGGGTTGGAAGAGACCTTCAAGATCCCCTCATTCCCTGCCCCCTGCCACGAGCAGGGACACCTTCAACTATCCCAGGTTGCTCCAAGCCCTGTCCAGCCTGGCCTTGGGCACTTCCAGGGATCCAGGGGCAGCCACAGCTTCTCTGGGCACCCTGTGCCAGGGCCTCACCACCCTTTCAGGGAAGAAATTCTTCCTAATACACAATCTAAATTTGCCCTCCTTCAGCCTAAAGCCTTTCCCCCTTGTCCTATCACTGCCTACCCTTGCAAAAATTGCCTCTGCAGCCTTCCTGCAGGCTCCCTTTGGGCACTGGAAAGGGCTTTAGAGTGTCCCAGGAGTCTTCTCCAGGCTGAACACCCCCAGCTCTCTCAGTCTGCCTCCAGAGCAGAGGGGCTTCAGCCCTTGGAACATCTCCATGGCCTCCTCTGGAATCTCTCCAACAAGTCTTCATCTTTCTTGTGTTGTGCTCTTGATTTGCTGTAAAAAGCTGTTTTTTCTGAGCTTTGAAAAATGAACATATGACATTACATAGTGTTTGTTAAGCATGGCCACAGAGCAGCTGCTGAGATGAGCAGAGCTCTGAGGAATATCTCTTCTTGGAGTTATCAGGATGGGCTCTGGCCCACTGTCCCAAAAGGAGCCACCATCACCTCAGGTGGGACTCTGGCTTGTTGAGTTGTGGTCTCCATACAAACCCTGCAGGTTTCCAAGTGCGGGATTGCTGAGGCCTCTGAGAGGGCAGGGACTGCTGGATGACCTGGCATCATGGTTACTCACCTCTTCCTCTGGTCTTGCTTCTCCTCTCCACCCCCAGACCCCACATTTAAGGTCAGAACCCAAACTGAATTACCAGCGCTTCTGAGCTTCACCCACTGCAGAGAGGATTGGGGTACCTGTGGTACCTGGCTTCTCCTGGCCCACTGAGCAGCTGAGGACAAGAGCTGGCCCTCTTTGTCCCTCAGCTTCTCACTCTTTAAAAGGAGCATGGCAGTGTTGACCTCCTTTTTCAGGCACTTTGGCATTCCTGCCCATGGAGAGGGACTGGAACAAGGTGATCTTTCAGGTCCCTTCCAACCCAAACCATTCCAGGATCCTCTGATTCTATGAGAGCTGCTGGTGAAGGAGCTGCTGTTGCTCTAGGACACCTGACATCTGGAGTCTTGTGCTGGCCATCCCCCAGACCCACGGATGACCTGTGGGCTTGCTCTGAGCTCCAGGCTGGCAGGTCAAGTTTTCCTGGTAGCCTTTGTACATCAGCTTGTGCTGGCACTGTAGCTAAGAGCACCAAGATCAAGGTTTCTGTACTGGAAGTGATGTCCAGAGAGGCTGAAACTTCTGCCCAGGGAGCAGGTACTAAAACAGTGTCTTTTTTTCATCCCCAAATTGTGTTCTCACTCCTCANAGGCTGAACACCCCCAGCTCTCTCAGTCTGCCTCCAGAGCAGAGGGGCTTCAGCCCTTGGAACATCTCCATGGCCTCCTCTGGAATCTCTCCAACAAGTCTTCATCTTTCTTGTGTTGTGCTCTTGATTTGCTGTAAAAAGCTGTTTTTTCTGAGCTTTGAAAAATGAACATATGACATTACATAGTGTTTGTTAAGCATGGCCACAGAGCAGCTGCTGAGATGAGCAGAGCTCTGAGGAATATCTCTTCTTGGAGTTATCAGGATGGGCTCTGGCCCACTGTCCCAAAAGGAGCCACCATCACCTCAGGTGGGACTCTGGCTTGTTGAGTTGTGGTCTCCATACAAACCCTGCAGGTTTCCAAGTGCGGGATTGCTGAGGCCTCTGAGAGGGCAGGGACTGCTGGATGACCTGGCATCATGGTTACTCACCTCTTCCTCTGGTCTTGCTTCTCCTCTCCACCCCCAGACCCCACATTTAAGGTCAGAACCCAAACTGAATTACCAGCGCTTCTGAGCTTCACCCACTGCAGAGAGGATTGGGGTACCTGTGGTACCTGGCTTCTCCTGGCCCACTGAGCAGCTGAGGACAAGAGCTGGCCCTCTTTGTCCCTCAGCTTCTCACTCTTTAAAAGGAGCATGGCAGTGTTGACCTCCTTTTTCAGGCACTTTGGCATTCCTGCCCATGGAGAGGGACTGGAACAAGGTGATCTTTCAGGTCCCTTCCAACCCAAACCATTCCAGGATCCTCTGATTCTATGAGAGCTGCTGGTGAAGGAGCTGCTGTTGCTCTAGGACACCTGACATCTGGAGTCTTGTGCTGGCCATCCCCCAGACCCACGGATGACCTGTGGGCTTGCTCTGAGCTCCAGGCTGGCAGGTCAAGTTTTCCTGGTAGCCTTTGTACATCAGCTTGTGCTGGCACTGTAGCTAAGAGCACCAAGATCAAGGTTTCTGTACTGGAAGTGATGTCCAGAGAGGCTGAAACTTCTGCCCAGGGAGCAGGTACTAAAACAGTGTCTTTTTTTCATCCCCAAATTGTGTTCTCACTCCTCAGCATCTTCACTGGGCAGGAGGAGGCAGTTACTGTGGTCAGAGACAGTGACAGGAGCAGAGGTAATCTGGGGAGATTCAGGCGGGTATAATCTTAACTCAAATTCTTTTGGGTTTAAATGTCACTTTGTGCCAGGCCCTGGAGTCGTAGGGTGCTCACTCCCCCAGTGTGCTGGAGCCATCACCCTCGGCAAGCCTGGCCTGGATCAGAGGACACAAGTCTTGGAGGAGTGACCGATCAGAGACTCCTGGGGGATCAGTCCCTGCTGCCCCATGCCAGGGACCAGCCCCAAGGACAGAGGAACCTGCTGAGGCTGGGCAGAGTTGTGACACTGGGAGGGGCTGCTCTGCCTCCAGATGTCCTTGGGAAGTGGGACCGGGCGAAGGCAAGGGCTTGCTGGTGCAGATTCTTCGAGGTCTGACATGTGCCGGTGTCCCCCTCCTCCTGCTCCGTCCTCCCTGCCCAAGCCAGGCTCCAGAGCCAAGTCCTGCTGTGCCCACAGGTCTGTGCAGGCAGGCGACCTGGATTGGGTTTCCTGTGCCCTGAAATTCCACAAAGCACTGGGCCAAATCCTGGGAAGCAAGAAGGCTGCTTCTGGACACGGATAAGCTGCTGTGACATTTAGTCAGTGCTCCTGCTTTCCCTGTCTGTGCCTAGTGTCCTGCCGCTGTCCAAATGGGGTCTGAGGGAACCTCAGCTTTGAGCACGCTCCTGGAGCTGTGTGAGCGAGGAGCTGGAATTCCCGGCAGAGCGCCTGCCTGATCTCTTTGCAAGTGGAAGATGGATTCTGCCAAGAGATCCCATCCTCCCAGCACAGTCCTGGCCCTGCTCTGCCCCGGTCATGAGCTCTGGAAGGCTTGTGGCAGGCAGGAAAGTTTTGCTTATGGAGCAGAGCTCAACTCGGGTGAACTTCACATGAACTCAGGAAGTTTCTTTGGCCGTTTTCTTTCCTGATGATGCAGGCAAGTCAGGATCAGGATGCTGCACTGCACAGGGACCCAAGGCTGCCTTCCTCGTGCTCCAGCGTGATCATGTCATCCTTCTGAAGCACAGGGGCAGCTTCAATCTCTGCTCTCTGTGACAGGGACAGGACCAGGGAATGACTGGAGCTGTGTCAGGGCAGGGTCAGGCTGGAGATCAGGGAAAGGTTCTTCCCCCAGGGGGTGGTGGGGCACTGCCCAGGCTCCCCAGGGAATGGGCACGGCCCCAAGCATGGAGGGTGACCCACCCTTCATCTCACTGCTCAGGGGATGAGGAGGGGGAGGAAGGAGGCAGCAGCACCCACCATGTGTTGGGGCCACCAGCTCTGTGAGATGTTTCCTAGCCCCTTGGTGACAGAGGGGCCCAAGCTGGCTGTGTGTGGCTGGAAGGCCCTGCTTGGTGCAGCTATGTGAGCAGGGATGTCCCAAGGGCTTTGGGAGATCTTGGAGGTGCCATCTCCTCTCACCCCCCTGCCACCTCCCATCTCCAGGGCCACCTGCAGCCATTGGCCCCTGCCACCCTTGCTCAAAAGAGTCATCCCTGTGAGCTGCACAGAGGGACAAGGAGGGCACCACAGCTGGAGCCAGCAGACCCCCTTGGTAAGGCTGTACAGCATTTCCCAGAGGAAGTTTGCTTGCTCTTACCTTTGCCAGGCTTTAACTGTTTGGGCTGGATTGTTCCATGCTTTTCTGCCTCAGGCTGAACTTTCTCCTTTTTTTTTTTCTGTTTTTCCCAGTTTTCAGCAGAAGGTTGGGGAAAAATAGTAGCTTTGCAAATTTATTTTTTTTTTTTCTCCTGTCTCTTTGTTTGAGGGCTTCTGGTGTCTCCACTCTTTGAAAAAGAGACTTGAAATTTGGCAGGGATGTTACATTCCTGCTGAAAATCAACATGGATTTGGTCAAATGGTTTGCCACTGGAAAGCATGGCTGGGCATGCCTGGAGGAGCTCTTCAGGGGCCAGCTGCTGGTGTCCCCATTTGCAAAGGGACTCTGGCCACTCTGTGTCCTCCTGTCCCTGTCTCGAGGGACACCTCCTTGCCCACATGAGTCCAGCTCAGGAGTGGTGGCTGAATAAGCTGTTTCCCAATAACAAGTCTCAAAAGCAGTTTACCCAAGGCAACGTTGTCTTTGTCCCCATTTCCCATATGTGGCACTGGCTGTGGGTGTCACCTGCCTCTTACCCTCAGCAGAGAGAAGGAGCAGAGTTCAGGCCAGCTTGGGCAGTGCCTTGTGAGGGGAGAAGCTGAGGAAACGCTCCTGTCGTGTGAGACCTGGGAAAGGGTATTTGTAGACCTGCCTGTCCCATGGGTGACCTCAGCAGCATCACACCCATGCAGGGAGGGACAGAATCACAGCATCATTATGGCTGGGAAAGACCTTCCAGGCCATCAAGTCCAGGCTGAGCAGGTCCTGGTAGCTGGACGTTTGAACTGGTGATCTCTATGATTTTCAAAGTTGCTCTTTTATATTAGAGTGGAAATTTTTTCTACTTGCTTTCCTGGGGGCTTTGGAAATTCCTCCACAGACTCCGTTATCCTCAGCTGGGGTTTCTTCACTTGATATCTCAGAGCTTTCTGCAGACAGAGAAGTGACACTTGAGCTGGAAAAGCTCTAGTCTGATGAAGGAGCAGGCAAACCCCAGGTGGAAGGAGGCCCTGCTGGTGGTTGCTGTCCCCAGCTGGTGTGGTTATAAGAGTGCTCAGGCACTTGTGGGGTGCTTTCTAGCAAAATGGTGGAAAAAACTGGCTTCTCCTCTTGGACTGCAGGCTTTGGACTCTGACTCCACGGACATGCTGTTGTAGTTGGGTGGCAGTGACTCAGCCCCTCTGGTGTTGCTCATGAGTTGGGTGGTGCTGGCATGAGACCAGCCCCAGGGCAACGTGGTGGGGTGGTCAGAGATGGCCCTGGTGGGTGCTGGGCAGGGAGCTGATCTGGAGCAAGCTGGGAGCAAATCCCGGCAGGAAGCTGAGCCAGGCGAGGGGTTTGCCAGGCTGGGAGATCCCAGTGGGGGGTGACTGTTCCTGGTAGCCGTGCCAGGGACAGTCTGTGGGCAGTGGCCGGCGTGCCCAGCACTGACGGCTGGCTCCTGCTGGGCGCCTTCCAGCGGGAAACGGGTTTCTGACTGCAGTAACATTTACCAGCTGGGCAGCAGCTCTGGAGCCGGGCGTGTGCGTTTGTCTGCTCTTCCATTGTGACTTGGCCACTGTCTCCTCCTCCCCGCCGAGATCAATGGCTGTGGGCTCCCTTTTGTAACCCCTTTGGGTGCAGCTCTGGAAGTCTTCAGCCTGGTTTCCATTGGAATGCTGGTCCCATCTGGCCGGATGGCTTGGGTGGGACAATGGACTGGAGGTGGGTTTCCACCAGAAGGAACATCCCAGTGATAGACTGGAGGACTGGGAAGTATAGGTGGGATGTAGGTGGCTGAGGATGGAGCCCAGCCATAGACATGGGGGAGTGAGCTCAGGGGACCTCCAGAAGACCTTCTTGGGCCATTTTGCTACCATTTGATGGTTTTGAAGAAGAGGTGGTTTGCGCTGCTAGGAGGCACGTCCCAGTGGCACGTCCTTCCCTGTGGCACCAGGTGGCGCAGGAGGTTAAAGGATTTGGTTGTCCTCTGCAGGCCTGGGTGCAAAGGGATTGTCTCCCACTGCTGTGATGAGTCTGCAGGTCTCAGCCCCCAGCACGCGTAGCTGTGCACCCATGCCAGGTGACTGCAGCCCCAAGGCGAGGCAGTGGGGATGGAGCTCCCTGGAGCCCTGTTTCCAGCAGAACCATGAGCTGAGCCAACCTTTGAATCGTAGTGGGGGGCCGGAGTGTGGACCCCCACTATGCCAGATAAGGGCACAGTGACGCAGAGGAGCCACACTTGGGGGCAGAGCCCTGGTGGAATGTCAGGGGAGTGAGGAGACAGCAGAACGTTACCCTGGGGTGAGGCCGTGACAAAGCACACAACATCCCTCTGGCATGAGCTCAAGCCATTGGGCACAGATAGGTGAGTGCTTCTTCCTGGCTCATGGAAGGTCCTGGGCATTTCGCCAGGGTGCAGGTCCGTGGCAGCAGCCCTCAGAGCAGCTGGGACACTGCCATCCCAGCCCCCTTCTATCTCCCATTGCAACAGCCTCTGGCCCCAGGGGCTCTGCCAGCCACCTGCCCTGCTCCCCCCTCAAATGTGCGTGTCAGGACCCAAGGAAGGAGACGGGACTGGGCTTGGGTGAATGTGACCTTACATCCCTTCTCACTCCTCCCAGCATATCACATGTGCCCTGGGCATCTCCGTGCTGAGCATCCACCTTCTGCTCTTGCTGGATCCAAAGTGGGCCCCTGTGAACCCAGAGGGATATTTTATCTCTCTCCTTTTTCCCCTCAGTGATCTTTGAGCCCGGTCAGTCGTCGTGTGACTCAGCTCCTGCATTTGATCCCCTGGAGCAGGGTTTGCGCACATGCAGCTGTGGCAGGAGCACTACTCGTTCCTGGCAGGCCAGGCTGGGATAGGGTTTCCTCCTGACACAGGGGCAGCGAGTTCCCACAGCTCATCCTCTTCCCCGTGTGGAAGTCTGATTTAACCAGGTTGGTGTTAGTGGCTTGGAGGTGTCTCCCAGAGCTCTGCTGGCCTGCTCCGTCGTCTGGGCTTGTGAGATCCTGGCAGGACGGGAGTGGAGCAGAGCAGGTGCTCTCCGGTCCCTCTGTCTGCCTGTCCACCCACCCCTGGGAAGGTCTGGCTGGTTGCTGGTGCTGGAAGCATCAGGCACATTTGGGTGTGGGGCTGAGCACTGGTTCTGGCAGTTGGTGTGGGGCACGATCAGCAGGAGGTGATACCGACACAGTTCCCATGAAGGGCAGTCTGGACACTGACCTTTAGGTCCTGCCCATTCTTGCTGACTGTTCCCTGTGAGCAGCTCCAGTCTGGAGGCAGCTCCTGACTCAGCAAGGAGCAACCAGCAGTGGTGCTGAGCCCCTCTGGCGTGCTGGGCTCCCTGTCTTAGGGGGTTAGGCAAGCACAAGGTCACAAACCCCTGCAGAGGTTTGCAAGGAACAGGGGTATGCAGAATGCAGGGGTTTGCTGGGCATAGATATTTGTAGAACATGGGTTGTCAGGGGACAGCAGTTTTCAGGAAACAGGGGTTTTCAGGGGCCACAGGTTTGCAGGGCACAGGGGTTTGCAGGGCACAGGGGTTTGAAGGGGACAGGGGTTGACAGGAACAGAAATTTGCAGGGGACAGGGATTTGCAGGGGACAGGGATTTGCAGGGTGGCTGCAAGCCCCCACCAAGCCAGGCCCCAGGGCTCTGCGCTTGGCTCTTGGCACCAGAGTTCTGGCTCTGTCTGCCTCCTCCCTGTCAGTGCCAGGGTTTTTGGGTGGTCACAGGGCTGTGATCACCACCAGCATTGCCTGTTGTGTCCTGGGTACCTGGCACCGGGCTGTCCACACTGGGCTTCCCCAGGAACTTCGGTCATGGCTTGGGGCAGCCTGTCCTGCTCTGTCCTGTCTCCATCAGGTTCCAGTTAAAACCGAATGCATTCTCCAGCCTAAGCTGCACAGTTGTTTGAGCCCTTCCAAAAATGAAACAAATACCCACGGACTGCAATTCGAATTGCAGCTCAATTAGGGCTTGTTCCCAATGCGATCATAAAACCTCCAGTACGAAAACAAACAACCCAACCAAACCACATCCAAGCCTGACAGCATCCTCTGGAATGCCTTTAAAATAACAAGGAGGGCAGAGGAAGATGAAAGCAGTGTGGCCAGAGGGAAGAAGGCTCTTTGGCCCCGAGGGGCAGCCTGGAGGTGGGCTGAGCAGGTGTGGGGCAGGGCAGTTTGGGATGAGGAGAGCACAGAAGCGATGGATGTGATGGAGACGGGCTCGGTGGGCACCATGGAGATATGGGCCAGTGTGGAAGTGATGAGCGCGATAGAAATGGGGCAGCCTGGGGCCCAGGGCTGGGCTGTTCCCAGCAGGATTTCGCAGGGCGAGGAAGAGGAAGCTGTAGAGGTGGTTTGGAGCGCGGTGGTTGTTCTCGGAGAGGCTCCGATGTGCGAGCAGGGCGGGGGGAGCGCGGGGCCGGGCTGGACCCGGCGGCTGGAATGCGCGTCCCGCGTAACCCTGGCTTGCACCGCGTCCAGCCAGTCTGGTGCCACGGTTCGGGTTTCACGGCGGACTTTAAACCCGGCCATATTTAGCGTGAGCCTCGCTGGCCTGTCAGGGAGGGGAAGCCGCAGCACAACTAATAAAAACAGCCAAACAAAAACAATGTAATTAAAGAGACTCAGCACTGTGTGTTCCCATAGCAAGAACATTTACCCAAGACTTCCTTGCTGAGATACTTAATGTCAAGCAGCAATTAAAGGCCGGCTTTGTGGCGAGGCAGCGGGGAAGGTTTGCCCTGGCCGGGAGGTAGGAGCCCAGGCTGAGCCGTCCCCGGTGCCTGTGCCGGTGCGGAGGCACCGGCGGCTTTGGGCGCTGAGAGGTGCCCCAGGGACACGTGCAGGTCACGCAGGAATGCTGCACCCCGAGCAGCAGCTCCCGAACTCCTCCAGCCAGAGATGCCCTCAGTCCGTAATGCACAGACCCACTCAGCTCCATCCCCACAGAAATTTGATAGCACAGAAGCAGAAAAGTGGATTTTCTGTGGATTTTCTAGGTAGGAGCCTCTGGGCAGGACACACAGGAGCTCTGCTGGGGTAAATCCTTGTGAAAACAGTAAAATCAGCAGAGCTGGGCTGAGTGTAGAAGCTTCCAGCATCTCCTACCTGACCCAGACCTGGGGATGGAGATTGTGTGAGCCTCTGAAATGTTGAATCTCTTTGCTCAAGGGATGGTTTGGGGTGCCTGGAGCCAGGCTAGGATGTCAGGAGCCAGGCTGTGCCCACTGGTGCCCCTTTTGCTGCAGCCCAAGGTGGTGCTCATGGGCTGGCGGTTTTGGCAGCATCACCTGCCTTGACTGGTGAGCCAGTCACTGTGCCATGTCCCTCAGCACAGTCCCCAAGGAGAGGTGCCCCCACACCCTGGCAGTGCTGCATGAGGTGTGTGTGCAGGAGGGACGCCTGTGCATGGCACGACCGGGACAGTGGCACCTTGTGATGTCAGCGTGTGCCTGACAGCAGTCCTGCCCTGATGGCAGATGTCACAGGGACACGGCAAATGAAAGTCTGATTTGGGGTATGTTTTAATGGGGATTGAACCACAAGATCCTTCTGGTCTCACTTTTAAGCAGTGATCGGGAGGCCTAATTAAAAAAATAAGGAAAGCAAGAAGCGGCAGAATTATTGTGTTGCAGCAGAGTTTGCTCAAGCGTCTCTGCTCCCTTCCTCCCCAAAGGCACTGCTGGACCTGCAGCAGTGGGGTGTTTTATGGGACACTGTCAGCGAGTGATCTACTTGGTTGGCTCCAAAACTCTCTTGGAGTCCTGAAGTCTCCGTCTTTCCCAAATTCAGCCTGTGATTTAAGAGGGAGATGCAGTGGGGATGAGCCGTTTGGTCAGGCTCTTCCCTGCTGTGCCAGACCAGGGGACATAGCTGTGCCTCAGGAGGACACTGCTGACCCCCAGCCGGCCCTGTGGTGTGGGATGTCGTGTGCCCAGCCTGTGAGTCCCTTCTGCCACGGCTGAGTGAAGACTGGACCCAAGGGAGGTCCTTGCCACGCGCTCCCAGCACAAGTGTGCCCCAAAGGGTGCAAAAGCCTTCTGATTTGGGGAGTAGCCTGGATGGCACAGGGGGAATGCTCCAAGGGGAAATGCTCTGAGGGGGAATGCTCCTCTTCATCTCCTGCAGTGGTGCAGGATGCTGGGCACTGCTGGATATTTCATATATCACCCAAAATGTGCTTTTCATTTGGGTACCGAGCTGCTGGGAGGCAGCTTTCCACTCCAGAGCCTGCTGTGCCATGGTGGGCTGTGTGTCCATGGGGATGTTCTCTGCTGCTGTGGGCCGTGAGCTCCTCAGGCAGCACAGACACACCGTGGTGTGCCCGGCATGGGGACAGCAGGGATGATGTGCTGCCATTGATGCTCAGGAAGTTCTGCACTGACCCAGAGGCCTGACACCACGCTGAGCTCCTCTGAGCATTGGGGTCTAACAGCACTGGGCTTCTGGAGCTCCAACAAAAATGTCCTGGCAGGAGCAGCATCTATATAAGTTAGTTGTTATTGCTAAACAAAAGAGGCATGCTCGCTTCAGCTCCACTCAAAACAAAACCCAGCAGGTTTGCCAAGTGGGGAGAAAAGAGAAAAGCTGGAGGAAACAAATAAACAAACAGAGTCTGCTTTGGTGCCTTTCCCTGGACCAAGCTTTCAATAAGCAAGTGCATTTTCTAGGCACAGAGATGTTTCCATGGAGCAGGAGTGTTTTGCTCTGTGCCTACATGGCCAGGTCACTGCACAGCACCTAAAAGCCTTGGTGGCCTGCACAGCCCAGGGAGGGTAACTGCTGTGCCTGCTGCTCCATGAGCCCTGCTGCCTTGCAGGGATGCTGATCATGGCATTTGGTCCTAGTTTTGAGCGTGCTTTTTGGTGGGTTATGAAATTCTTCTCTTTGGAAGGGCTGCCCTACTCTTCCATTTTTAATCCAGCCTCTATTTTGCCAGTCATGAAAAATTGCTTATGCTTGGGCAAAAAGAGTGGAAAATGCAAGTGCATCATCAGCTCCTCTTCATGCTGGACGTGGCACTTCTTGTTCCTGTCCCCATGGTTCAGAGGAGCTGCTCTGAATGTTGGTCTCTGCTGTAGAGTGTTGGTGTCCAAGTGTCCATGGCCATAGCTGTGAATTCCTGCTGCACAGGGGTGAGAGTGGCCCTGGACGTGAGTCAGGCCGAGTGTGCTCAGGTATGGAGAGACCTCTCACACTCAGATTTCTCTCTCAGAAAACACCTATAAGCTGATCTTGCCACTTGATCTCATAGGATCATAGAACCATGGAACAGCTCAGGTTGGAAGGGGCCTTAAAGCCCATCCAGTGCCACCACCTGCCATGGGCAGGGACATCTCCCACTAGCCCAGGCTGCTCCAAGCCCTGTCCAACCTGGCCCTGGATGCTTCTGGGGATCCAGGGGCAGCCACAGCTTCTCTGGGCACCCTGTGCCAGGGCCTCCCCACTCTCCCAGGGAACAATTCCTTCCCAATATCCCATCTAGCCCTGTTCTCTGGTAGTGGGAAGCCATTCCCTGTGTTCTGTCCCTCCATCCCTTGTCCCAAGTCCCTCTGCAACTCTCCTGGAGCCCCTTTGGGCACTGGAAGGGGCTCTGAGGTGTCCCTGGAGCCTTCTCCTCTGCAGGTGAACACCTCCAGCTCTCCCAGCCTGGCTCCAGAGCAGAGGGGCTCCAGTCCTTGGGGCATCTCTGTGGCCTCCTCTGGATTCACTTTCCTGTGCTGGGGGCCCAGGGCTGGAGGCAGCTCTGCAGGTGGGGTCTCACCTAAGTGGGGCAGAGGGGCAGATTTCCCCCCTTGCCCTGCTGCCCGTGCTTGGTGCTGGTCACCACTTGCTGTGAGCTCCCAGGTGGGGTGAGCTTGGCTGGGTTGGGTTGTCTCTCCCTGATAACTGGTTTTTAGGCTTCTGTCCTTTGCCTATTCCATCCTTGGATACCTCTGTGGACTGAATTGGAGCATGGTACAAGAGAGCATCCCTGGCACCTTGTGCTAACGTACCATTGACATCCACGTGGCTGTGAGGCTTCAGCAGACTCTGCAAGGGCCCAGTCCTTCTTCTGCTCCCAATACCAATCCTTGTCCTTTGAAAGCCATCAGCACCTTTCATCCCCCATCCTTCAGGCTCCCTTTTTCTCCTGGACAGAGCTCTGCTGCTTCCTTGTTTGCTGCATCAGGCTGGGAATGGTGGGAGCAGCTCCCTGCAGTGACAGCCACCTGCGCTGAGCCCCGGACCGGTGCACAGTGCTGAGCTCGTGTCTGCTGCTGCACCTGGAACCTGCCCTCTCACTGCCACCTTGGGCAGCACCCAGGAGCTTATCCTCCCCACAGCCAGGCTGGTGGGCAGCAGGGACCGGGCAGCCTCAGGGTGTGGCTGGAAGGTCACTGCCACTAGCGGCAGCTCTGCTTGCACAGGAGCTATTCGCTGGTGAGAGGGGCTGTGGGATGGCCACCATGGGCCCCACCGGCCACATCGCAGAATTATGGACTGTTCTGAGTTGGAAGGGACCTTAAAGATCGTTTATCTCACCCCCTCCCTGCCATGGGCAGAGACACCTTCCACTATCCCAGGTTGCTCCAAGCCACGTCCAGCCTGGCCTTGGACACTTGCAGGGATCCAGGGGCAGCCACAGCTTCTCTGGGCACCCTGTGCCAGGGCCTCACCACCCTCATGATAAAAAAATTCTTCCTTACATCTGGGCTGGTGACCTGTGGGCAGGGTGGTCATTCCCTGCCTGTCCAGGTACCCCTGGGCTCGGGGTGGGCAGGGCTCTCCCAGCCAGCTGGGGCTCTGGGCTGTGTCATGGGGCAGAGCAGCCGTGCCTGTGGGGGACTGGTTCTCAGCTGGGGACTTGGAGGGGCTACGCCTTTCAACAAAATGCACTTAAAATCAAGGAATTGCAACAATTATTAACACTTTTTACTAGGCCAAGATCTGCAGTGCTGCAAACATTAACATTCAGAATATCCATAAACCGCAATATAAACTACTCAGTGGATTTGCTTGTGTTCAGTGCTGGAGGAGGGAAAAAATGAAGGTGCCTTATGCTCATCCATCCTCATGTGCTTTTAAAAAAAAGAAAACCACCTCTATTGCATTGGCTTCTTGAGACAGAATCATAGATAGAATCACTAAGATTGGCAAAAACATTTAAGATCATCAAATCCAACAATTAAC
>VZTH01019008.1:0-126418 GCA_013397815.1 Aleadryas rufinucha
GGTGCGGGACGCGCCCGCCCGGCCGCGCTGGGCTCTGCTGCCACCTCCCGGCCGCGCCGCGCACTGCGCCCGCCGCGCCGCTCCTTCCGCGGCGAGTGCGGCTTGGCGCTTATTTCGCTTGATGTGTTTATTTATCGGAAAAAACAATGTGAACCCATTAAAATGGTCCGTCCGTACGCTCCCGCATTCCACTGTGTGTGCACGGGGATATTTACAGTTAAGGAAACTTGGCCAAAACAGTTAGAATGTCTTAAATGCAACATTTTAAGAGTATTGCTTGAAAATTATCAATTATCAGGGGGCATCCAAGTGATCTAATTCATGCTTGTCTTTCAGTTAACAATGTGGGAATGTCGTATTCTTATCCTGAATACTTTCTTGATGTTCCAGAGCTGGAGAAGGTAAGTGCTTTTGTGGTACCTTCTAGTGTTCTACTGTGGTTAGCAGATATTACAGAAGTATTTAGGTTTGGTTAAGGAACACATGTAATGAGGTTTTCTGATTAGAATTAAGTGTTCAAAAACTTGGAGATGTACATAAGCAGCATAATACAATGTTAGTGATGGCAGTCTCACATTTGGTGGTGTTCTTTATGTACTCTTCCCTGCTTCTGCTTCTGTCTGTGGTCTCATCTGCTGTTGCCCATGAGCTGCTTTAGCTTGTGCTGGGGGGCTTCTTAAGTGACTGAAGGGGAGGAAGCAATTTCATGGATGGAAGCTGCATATTCCATAACACTTATAAAACTTAAATATGACCATTTTAGACAGTTTGTAATGTAGGGAAAATCTTGATTGCACCGGATACATCGAAAACTGAGTATGAACAATTTCACTGGTGCATGATTTTCATTCTGAAACCCCTGTAGCTCACTGGGTCCACTGTGATTTTGTGTTTTCTGCTTAGGTGTTGCTAAATATATCTGGTGTTTGGTTCACCTTCAAATAAGCTTCATAATGTTTAGCAAAAAAAAAAAATTCTCAGTTTTTAACCTGCTGAATAAACTTAAAGTCCCTAAAATGGTGAAGAGTAAAATACAGTAGTTAATTTCAAAACATGTCTAAAATAATTTATTGAAGTTCATAAGTATTGCAAATAGTGTTAGGAAGTAGAGTGTCAGTGTGAGACACCTGTGTGGTTCTGTATTAGTGCGAGTCCCTAATCAGGGATGAAACCTGACCAAGAGCAATTCACAGACTTTGCTTTGAAAGTCTGTCACTGTTCCTGATACTTAAGCAGGAAGGCAAAGAGAAAAGGCGGATAATTTATCCCAGCACTTAAACCCAGAGGATGAATAAATACTGTTCAAATAACTTAAAATGAGTAAACCCCAAAACTTTTTCTTGCAGACGATCGACAAAATGCTTAACATTAACATCATGTCTGTTTGTGAGGTGAGTTACCAACACTTCTTGATAATTCAAAACCAGAAAACAAGATTCTGTTGTCTGAGGGAATTACTTTGACCTGTTAGACTATAGGTTCACTTTTAGTCTTAGAAAAACCCAGAGGTTCTGACTGTCATGTCAGACTGTTCTGATTGCTGTGTGAAATGTAAGTTGTTGCAAAGATGCCTTTTAGCATCTATTAGCTATTTGAAAAGAGCAGGATAAGTACATAAAACAGCACTTAATGCTTCTTCATGATTTTTCTTCTAGTCCTTCTTGTAAATTTGTTCTTCTCCCCCTGCATCCATGTTTCTTGGGGTGGGCAGCCCTTACCTCTGCATGCCTAAGGTTTTTGTACACTGTAGTGAGAAGGCACTTAAATATTTTCTGCAAAATATATGAGCAAGAAGGAAAACCAAACTCACAGAAGCATGAGTTAACTTTACTTCAGAAGGTACCTTCACTTTTTGATATTTAAACTGAAGGTTTCATCGAGAAGAAATCAGCATGTCTTCAGGCTAAAACATATGGCTGTTCTCTTGTTTATTAACATGAGGCCCATTCAGAAATGAGGTTTTCATCCTAGTATGTCAAAGATTAAAAAGGACAGAGGAAATAGCCATAAGTCACAGGGACTCGGTTAGTCTATTACCAGTGTGTGCTGATGAAACTCCTTGGGACTATTCACTGCTAAACCTTCTTATGTATAACAGTATATCTCTATTAGCTGAGGGTAGACCTTTTGCATCAAAGCTAAAATATTGGGTGTTTCAAAGATAGCTTGAAAGATTTGACTTTTTTTGCGGGTGTTCTGATTAGGTCAAGTACTAAATTAATCTAGTACAGTGCTTTTGGGGAGTCTAAACTCTGTTTTGTTTCCATGTGAGGAGGCACAGCGCCTCTTAAAACAATGCTTTAATAAGATTCTCACACTTTATTAAAACATAGACAAACAGTGAAAATGCAGCCATTGCATGGCTGCATGGGGGTTGGTAATGTCAGCTTGCTGCTGCAAGCTCTTACTTTTGTGTGTGTTTTATTTGACATCTCAGAACTATTTGTTGGAAAGGTAGAAATGCTGTGAGTCTTCATAAACCTTTCACCTGGAAAATGACTGTGAGCCTGACAAGTATAGATTTTCTAGTTGACTGAGAAGGATTGTGGCCCATGGTGTCGTCTTGTCCCCCTGCAAGATTTCAGCAGAGAAGTCAGTTATTAATGGGCACCTTTGAGAGTTTTCTCTTACAGAAAGTTTCTCTTTTGGAGGTCATTTAAGTTAACAGAGCTGCATCAGGTGTACATCTGAAGAAGTGTCATGCACAGACTTCCTCTGCTGAGGTGTGAAGTCTGTGCTGTGCCAGCAGAGGGAGTGCACTATTCAGTGATAAAAGAATTTGGGGTGTCAGTCTGCCTGGGAGCATTTTGTTAGAAAAGTTACAGATGAACTACTGCAATATGTATTTCTGAAGATGGTAGGGTAGAATAATAGTTTAACCCAGTATATGCCTGAAGTTCCAGAGATGCAGCCAGATGATTGTTTTCCAAAGTAAACTAATGCTTGAATTGTAGTGTCAGTGTTCATCAACAATTTAACAAAATCGTCATACAGTTTCTTGTAAACTTTGCATCTTTTCAACGTCTTCACATTCTAAAATGGCTATTTTTGCACATATAGAAACTTACTGAAGATCTGCTTGCTGTGTGTTAATAGTGTTTTTCCTTCTGTTTGAAAACTTTTGTCCTGACTGTGAATAACTCCTGCTACTGGATTTAATCAGAGTTTGAGCATAAGATTTCAAGCTTGAAAATGTTTTCTCCTGCATGAGCGTGTTGTGTAATTAAACAGTAGGCACGCCAGATGCTTGCTGTTTTGGGGAGAAGAGCACGTTAGAGATGTGTGCCATCTGTAAGACACTGTCAGGAGAACCCATAGAACTAGAGAATCATGGTATGAAAAAAGTAAATATAGGAGAAGTCTGTATATCTTTTCACTTAGATTTTTAGGATGTAATCCTGTGAGTATTTAGTTCAGTTTTTGAGGTTGATACCATCTCTTATACATATGTATGTGTGTGTATATATATGTGCGTGTGTTTTTTAAAAACAATAATAAGAATATTCTCTCTTGTCTGACTAAAAACATGAAATTTGTGATGGAAGAGAGCACAAAGTTCTTAACAAGGAGCTGAAGGTCTGCTGAAATGTGAAAGTACAGGAGAGGCAGAGTAGGTTTTGCTACTACCCATTCAGGCTCTGCCCACAGTATCTCCAGATCCTTGTCAGAGGTGTCTTATAACCTGTCCTGTTATGTTCTAGAGCATTGGCATCCACTTCCTTGCCTTTTGGACCAAACTTTCTCAGTGCCTAAAAGATGATATCGCCTGTCCTCTCAGTAACCTGCACCACGTGCTGTCAGCAGCCCCTGTTGGACAGCACAGCTCTTCAAATAACTCCAGTTCTGGCTGAAACACTCCTTAGACTTGAAGTGGGAAAGTGTTAAGATAATTAGCACAGATTGATTCTGCAGAAGTGTTGAAGTCTGTTTTGTTGCCACAAGTCCAGGCAGTTTTGAAGCGTAATGCTTATCCCTTAACTTTTTGATCCATCTTTTTCTTCATTGGTCGGCTCATTGGATTTCCTAGGGGATACACAGTGTAAGAAGGGATGCACTGAGAGATAAGACTACATCTT
The DNA here is from genome assembly GCA_013397815.1 of Aleadryas rufinucha. Classification (NCBI taxonomy): domain Eukaryota; kingdom Metazoa; phylum Chordata; class Aves; order Passeriformes; genus Aleadryas; species Aleadryas rufinucha. Next base: position 4,077 of record VZTH01019008.1, read on the forward strand.
CACCTCACAGGATGGATTTTCAACCTAGTTGGTCCCACTGTTTAGTATTTTTCCCAGCTGGAAAGTATCTAATACTATGGAATTTTGGCAGGTGCTCGAGAACCTGTTTCCTGTCAGAGTTTTTAAAATGTGTCTTTGCCAAATCCTGTTCCATGCTGCCCACCCCCATCATGTCCTTAGAGCACTGTTAGGTTAGATCACCCATGAACCATGCAGTCATGCAATTTTGGGATTCACTCAGTCTGGCATGAAGTGTTGATTACTGTGATGTGCCTTCAAAGCACCCTGTACATCACTGAAGATGAGCCACATAAAACTGCTTAAAACATGTTGGAAATCTCATGTCTTTTAAAATACTGGTTAAAAAATTTGACAAAATAGCACCCTGTCCCCCAGCCACAGTAGATGTTTTTTAAGTAGTCTGGGCAATATCACATTTTTATGGTGATGTGCACTGCAGGAGTTACTCTGGTCTTCATATAATATACAAATAAAGAAGTGTTATGGGTCTTGATGCCATAAATAGAATGAAGATTTTTCATTTGTAGTATTTTCTCAGGAGAGCCTGAGACTTAATACAGTCATATACAAGGATTGAATTGACAAATAAATGAGGAAGAAGACAAGGTAATATGTGTAGTTTCATGGTTCTTGTCATAGTCTCATCTCAAGCTCCTGGAGGGATTTAAATAGCAGAACTTTTCTTTAATGATTGTTGGTAGCCGTTCAGGTAATGTGGGTTTGTATTATAACTTTTGGATATCTTGTTGCATTTTGAGACACAAATATTAGTGTCATCAAGTGAAATATCAGGACAAAATCTCTGGGTTTTTTCATTAACCAGCAAGTGTTGAGAAATCAAAATTTGACTTGTTCTGTATAGTTCTAATCATAGTTCCTTTGTATTAACTTCATCTTCTTGCGTCAATTAATCTTTGTATTCTACAGCCTTTAGTTTCACTTGGGAAAACAGACTTGACTTGGGTATTGGCTTAATGTCTGAAAAGCCAAGGGTGCTAGGATTGCTGTCCAGTGGAAAAAGTGGGTAGGTAATGAGCACAGAGAATAGCTTCAAAAACTTCAGGTAGCCTTGTTTCTCCTTTGAAAGTGGCAGGAGTTACTTGATATGGAAGGAACTGCAAGTTTGTTATTTCTTTTGCACCATCACAATATGCTAATTGCATTGAGAGTGAGGCATAGACTTGTGTTGTCTTGAAAAACGAGCAGGACTAAATAGTTGAGGGAGTGCTGGCTTAGCGGTTGATTAAGCAAGGAGCTGAATTGGTTTGCAGGCTATTATATTGTGGGGGGATGTAAATTTTTGGCTTGTAGGCCAGGTTTTGCTTGGATATTGGCATTAACAGAGGAAGGGGGAGAGTAAATTATGTACATGTCCATCCCTTGTGTCTGTGGTAGTCTTCATGTTAATGACTTTACTCATGTGTTATACTGAGTGTCAATACAAAAGGCTAATAGGCATTACAACATCAAGAATTTTTGTCCTCATATTTGAGACGCTTTTAATTTTCCCAAGAGTTCAAAATACATAAATGCTTCATGTTGAACTGAGAGATGTGGTGTCACTGCCCTCCTAATGGAGGCGATGAGAGATGAATTACACCAGGTTGTGAACCCCAGGCAAGACATGGGAATAACTACTACAAAGTCTGAAATTGTGAGTTTAGGAAAGAAAGCAACAACAGAACCAACAACCAATGTAAAGTTGAAAGGAGAAGCAGAAGTTAGTGTATTTGAGAAAGAGGGAAAAAATTCTTTTGTGGACCTATGTGTAGAAAGAAGAAAAGCCTGGGGAGCAGCAATCCGAAAAGACAGTTGGAAATGATATCTCTCTCTCTCTTCAGTGTATGTTCAGATGGGCTAGTGCAGTCTAATACTACACCTGTAAAGGTACCTTACCAGAAATCAGGTGGTAGTTGCTTGTCCCCTGCTAGAACTCTATGTGAATTTTTGTATTTGCTATGGAAAGGGTCACAGTAAGTGGAACATAATTCTGAGGACAGTGGCAACACTGACTTATGAGAAGAGATCACTGTGTGTGTATTCCACTCTAGTCAAGAGGTTTCTTTATATTTATATTCAAAGTCATAATCAAAGAAGGGGTTGATTTAGCCAAGTACATAATACAAGTTGAAAACAAAGAGGGACAGTTGCCAATGCTTGGAAAAGGAGTAAGTGTTCTGTGAAGGTGGTCATGAATATCATTCAGATGGTCTAGAGGGAGAAATTCAATGCTGTGGTTTCCCACCTTGCTGACTTTGAACCTGAGAGTGTGCTACACAGAAAGCTGGATCAAGGGAAATGTAGCTGTGATAAATATTTTTAAGCGATAGTCAGAAGCACTGGGGATTTTTCTTCAAAGTACAAGTAACTTGGGGGAATTCAGGAAATCCTGGAGTTCTGTGGCTTTCTGTAGATTTGAGGTTGACACAAACACATATTTCACCTCTTGAAAAGAGAAAGTTCAGCCTTATTATTTGAGCAGTCTTTGTCCTGTGTAAAGGGCAAGAGGAGAAATATGCTTATTTTGAGAGCTTTCCGTTTTTAACTTGACTCCAAAAGTTTGTGGCTCTAAATAGGGAAAACTTCCTCTTCTAAAACTGCTGCTCAGAGGAAAGTCACTGAAAATGAACAGGGCTTGTTACTTTCATAGTTCCCTTTGTATGTCCTGAGCCCCTGACATGACCACATGGGTTACTGTGTGAGTTGAGTTGACGTGAGGTTTACTTGCTAGTTTTTACAGATATAAATCATTCTTGTTTGGCTTGGGGTGCCAGCTGCATTAAGAAGTTATTGTTTCACAAGAGAAACATTAAAAAAATGTTGTACATGCTGAGAATAGGCCTCACAATCAATGTAACTACCAGTGAATGAGAACAGTTCCTTAGTTTTTCAGTGTATGGTCTGCAGGTGAGGGTGCCAGTTAACTTTGTTAAACAGCTACTGCATTTGTGAATTTGTGTAAATCCTCTGCCCGGGCACTCTGAGTTGTCTTATGGTAGCAGTGATGTTTTTGTACATGAGTGGGTTCACCACAGGGAATTCCTGATCTTTAAAAAGTTACGTTGCTCTGAGTTGTTAAAATTTCACCCCAGATTTGTGAATGAGGGAAGCTTCTTAGCTGCGTAGCACAGTAGCAAACTTGTCCAAGGTCTCTAGCCTTACCCTTTGTTGTATTTGTATAGCCCTAGTTACAGACCATTCTACCCTTTCAAAGTGGAAAGAATGACTTGCAGTCAGAACATCATAGCATGGAATGATTTGTCTCTAAATATACTACTGTGGTATTAGATTTCTGGCTTTGTATAACAGTTGAGGGGCCCATAAGGTCTGAAGGATGACTTTGAATATTTATCTCAGCTTTTCCTGCTGTATTTTAAGTAGTCTGAGTGAACATCACTTGAAAGATATTCAAAATTTTACGTATTATTATTATTGTTCTTTCCAAAAGCTCTGCTTCTGAGCTGTTGCTTGGATCAGATTGAGAAAAGACTACAGTGCAGTGATAAATATGAATGGGAGGTTTTCTTCCTAAGAAAAATCTCTGGAAATCCATGGATGTAACTTCCAACTATTTGTTAGTCCTCTAATAGCAGCTTTTAATTGTAGAGCCTGCTTTAGTACATAAATCTAGCCACAAGTCTGTGCATTCTTGTATTTGCAAGTAGGAATCTTTGCTTCATTAGACTCAAAGTGGTGTTACTTTTTCCAGAACTAGAAGGTAGAAGACAGGTTTGGCGAGGAAGAGTGGACAATGCAACCAGTGCTTGCCAGGAATGTAATAAATGCAGTTGCAGGTAAAAAGGCATCAAGAAATGATAGCTCCCTATAAAAGATTATTGAAATGGTCTGTAAATCAATCTCTACCTTAAAAATTCCTATCTTAACCTTAAGTTAGTCATTTGCCCTGAGCATCCTGGAACTTGAGATCTGGATGGTTAGGTATGAAAGAAGTTGACTTAAAAACAAGGCAGCCCTCCAAACCAAAGGAACTGTACCCCAAACTCTATGGTAGCATTATGTGTGTATGTGAAATAATTGGAAAATAAACAAAAAAATAGAGTGCAACAACCACTCTTCATGGTTGTGTGCTAAACGTAACTTTTTGCCAGACTGTATAAAATATCAGAGATTAACAACCTCTGATGTTGAGTAGTCTGTCCTAAACAAATTTCTCAGATGCACATGCTCACTCTGCTCTAATGCAAATTTTGAGAAAGAAAAAGCATTTTGTTTTGGATGAGCTGGCAGTTTTCACATAGCCTGACTACTTGTCTGGAATTACCTGAGTCTTCAGAGTCTTGGGAACAGTCACATTTTCAACTGTAGCACTCCTATTTCTGTGGAAAGTAGTATTTCTTCAGAAAAAAAGATTACGTGAAGGCAACCAACGGAAGGCATTCTTCTTAGGGTAGCTCCCAATCTCTCCTTTAGGCTTCCTGACACTTCCTTCTGCCTGTATTAGATTGCCTGCAGAGAAACAAACACTACTGTGAAGTCCTCTGACATCCCACATGCAGATTCCTATAGACTGACTTGCAATGCTTTGCCATTTATGAAATACACACCGTTACAGAATGGACTATCTCTAAACAAGACCTAGCTGAAATTGGGTTCTTTATCTGGGAGATATTTATTCAGTTCTAGATGTTTTGGTTTTGAACTGCCTTTTTCATAATGGCATGTCTGAGATTACAGCTATGGAAGACAAATGTTAACCAGTCTGGCTGTTTTGGATAAGGATCATATGATGCAAGCCTGTGTGGACACCACTGACACCATTATTAGTGGCAAAACTACATTTCTGCAATTAACTGTCTTATTTGAATTAATGCTGAAAATATTTTACATTTGGGTACAGTGTATAAAATTGCCAGACCTGAGTATGGCTGCAGAATACCCTGCCAGCATTTTTCCAACAGTGCACTTTGAGTGTGCACTTGGCTGGGTCAGGTGAGACTGACTCAGAGAGCTGCCTTCTGTTGTCTTGCTCTTTAGAAATAATGGTACTTTTACATAAAGATACTGAATATTCATAAATATCTTTTTTTCACACATCACGATAAAAATACTGATAGAAATTTTTTGCCCTATTTCACAGAATTTTGAAATTCCCTTAAAATAGGAATTTTTGTAAAAACAAATGGAAGTGATGTTGAGTATGAAATCCAGTTTTGCCAGTATTTTTCTGTGGAGGGGAATAAATTGACTGTTTGTCCAGCTGAATTTCAGAAACCATTTAACACAGCTGGTGGTGAGAGACTTGTCGATTTCTACCCAAATTGTGTACCTATTGCTGTATTTCAGCTGTCAATGGCTTCATAGTTTTTTATGTTATGTAAGTCCACCAATTATTGTAGCATATTTTTCTGTGCTCTCATTTGGATATCAGTAGTAGCCAGCAGGTTTGTGATAAACTGTTAGAGTTGCTTGGTGGGTCACAATTTGGATTTAGACCGTGAATGCATTTATGTGGATTTATGACAAAGTTCCAAACGTGGGGTCCCCTCTACACTACAGTGGGAAATTGTGTACTGGTTTTTCAGATCATTTATGGGATGTCTAAGGGAAGGCAGTTCCAGTCCACGTCCATGTGCCAGTCTGTGGAGATGATATGCAGCATTACACTGCCCTGAGAGGCAAGAAACAGGATGTTGCTTTTTGCCAAGTGATCTGTGGGAGAGATCATAAAACTTGCATCAGATAAAAGATCTTCCAGTCTTCAACTAGTCTTAAAATCAGACCAAATCATTCTTTATCCTTTAAGATTAAAATAAAAAGTTGTTTCTACATCTCTTTTGAAGCATTAGTGTATGAAAAAACTCATGTATGTTTAACTTAATACTAGAGGGTTTTTTGAAGCTGCATCAGATCTGTTTAGCTTGTTGATGCTTATCAGCTCTGAATACTTAGTTTGACTTCTGGGGCAGTGCTGACAGCTAAGTGTGTCAACAGCTGACTTCATGAAAGGAAGGCCAGTTCAACTCCTGCCTGTACAGTCCCTTACCGAAACTGTCACGCAGTGTGGCTGATGGCAGAATCTATTCTAAGGGAGAAATGCCAATAAAATGCAAAACACAGCCCTTCTCTACCATTTTCTTTGTGTGTCAGCTGCAATCAACTGAGATCATTTTCTTTTGTGTTTTTTCTCCTTTATTCCTGAAAGGGTATGTTTTATAATTCAAAAATAAAAACAAATGAACAAACAAACAAACCCTCAAACCCGGATTGAGTCATATGTAAGGGCTAATGCAGTGGTGATAATGAGTAGCTTCCTACAATAAAATTTGTTTCTTTGCAATGACAGTGCTTACAGGTGTTTCGTGTGCCTGTAAATGCTGATTTCTTTTGTGTGTTTTTCTTCCCATACTATTCAAGTATTCAGTGTTTTATTTTAAGCTATCAAGGTAATTTGGCATCAGTGGGAGTATCATTACATTTTGGTGTGTACTGGGTTTAGTATTTTATTACTCACCCCCTGTGTTCTCACAAACTTTGTTGGAACACCTTTTAGATGCCAAAAGTGGTAGCAGTTTATATTTCTTGTCTGATCTGTCTTTGGTGTCAGTGACAGTTATTCATAGGGTTAGTTGGGGCAGGGCAGAATTTGGCACAAGCAGAATTTTGATATTGTTTCATGAATGCAGAAGTTTTGGATTTAAATTGTATTTTAGGATGGTAGTAATTAGTAGTGGGAAAATTAACTATTTTACACTAATTAAAATTTTGTCCAAGTTTGGATCAATGCTTAATTTGTTCCCCTTGTCAGAGATGGTCTGTCTGCAACTGGGAAGCTTGTTTTAGGATTACTGCTCTGGAGAATCCTTCAGCCAGCTGGTAGATGGATTGCTCAGAGTCATAATGAAGGCAGGAGTTTCCAGAGCAGTGAGGAGGTTTGCCAGGCGACTTTCCTCCTGGGGCTGTAGTTTTTTTCAGTGTGAAAATATCTGTGTAATCAGCCAAAAATATTTTGGAGTCGTAAGTATTTTCCTTAGGTAGCATAATGTAGGAAACTTACATTCACTAGTTCTGTCAGTGCTCTTGCTGCTCCATAATTTATTTTTGTCTTAAAATCAGCAGTTCAGTAAGCCTAGCTAAAATGTATTGGATATTGTTTTGAGTCTTGGCAGAGGTGGTAAATTTAGTCAGTCTTGAGGAAGACAGGTGTTTCTTGTGGGGAGAGAAAGATGGTGCATGTACTGTAGTACTCTGGTGTTTTAATGTTCTTTAGAGGCCACGGATGCTGCAGAGTGGTGAAGACATTTGTTTTATTTACTCTTGTGCTACTAGCTGGATGGGTTCACCAGATTCAGTGCACACACTACTTGACAGAGCCAAGTTATCCAGGTAGAATAAAAATAAACTGCCTACGCAAAGTATGGTCTCTGCTTCCCTGAGCCGTGCATGGGGTGGAGGGGGTGGCAGCTGCTTCTGGGAGGAAGGGAGGCTTCCCTCGGTCTCTGGCTGTCTGGTGTCTGCATTCTCAGCCATCACGAATGTTTTCCTTTTGCAGATGACACGATTGGTGCTGCCCGGCATGCTGGAAAGGTGAGTCACACTAACACTATCCAGACAAAGTCATCATTATTTATAGGGGAGAATCCTTTCTTGAAAAATTCATTACTGTGACTAATCAGCCTAGTCTCCATGTTTTAATGGCAGAGTAATGCTGGGTGAGTCACGCTGATGGTGCATGAATCATCAGACGGTGGAAGCCTTTTCCACTCGATTCCCTTTTTATTTTTCCTCTCCCTTCTCCACTGTTGTGGTGATTCCTTTTAGAACAGAATTAAAAAGCCCGTCTGACTCATCAGCACTAACTCAACAACCTGCTATTCTGAGGGGGTGGTTACAGTTCCTGGGAATAACCTTCTTAAGGCTATTTCTCTAAGTCATTGTAAGTAAAATGGATGCAAAGAATATGTTCTCATTATACAGTAGGAGGTATATTGAGGAAAGGCTGTGATCATTTGGAAAAGTAGAACCGGAGACCAGCTCTTTAGAATAACACACCACTGTCGACAGGGAAGACGTGTACTGACTTCCCAGCTAGCTCCCAGGTGAAACCAAAAGGTTCACGATTTCCATTTAGTCCCCCCAGGCTGTTTTCCAGCTGATGTTGGCTGTCCTGGCTGTTTGCCATCTCTGTTGGGGTGCTAACCCTGCCTTGCTGGGGGTTGCCCTCGATGAGGCTTGAGCCATGCTTGCAATACTGGGGAAAACTCTGTAGAACCATGCAAACGAATATGGCAGGAGGAGTCTGTATATATGGGGCAAGGCTCCAAATCTGGCAAAGATGATGGAAAAAAAAAGGTGTATTTTGTGTCATCCCACTGTCTGGGAGTCTTCATTGCAGAGCAGAATTCAGTTATTCAGGTGTTGCACAGATGCACAGCAGATGTTTCACTTTTAAAACAAAGCTTCTTCCTGGGTACGAACAGTCAAAGCTAGTGGTCAGTATGGGAGTCAGTGTCTAGCACATCAGAGTGATGATGAGCTTAGATTTTTACTTAAACAATCAGGAGATATGAATAAGTTTATTTCATGTAAAGAGATTTGAATTAGAAATACAGACCCAAGACTGAGCTCTGGGGCAGGAGTGTAGTATTTCCCAATGAAGCTGAAGTAGAGGGTGAGGATTATAGTACAGTCGTGATAGATACTCAGGGCTTGTAAGTCAGAAGCTACTTCTTGTCCTATTATTGATAGATAAAGGGACTTGTTTTTTGTGAAACCACTTCCCTCTGAAGGTGCCAACATGACCAAAACCATTATGCTTTTCAAGGGATTTAATGTTTCACTGTTAGGTTTGGAACTTAAAAACTCTTAACAGTTTCTTGCCTCAGTTTCTTGTATGTTTAAAGAAATACTGTAGCTATCCATTTGGCAAAATAATCTCTTCAGCTTCTCAGGATAGAATGATATATACTCTACTTATAGAATATCTTGTGTATGTTTTTCTGTTGCACATCCACCTGGGTAAGATGATTTGAATGAACGGCAGCAAACCAGGATCCTGCTGGCTTCTTGTTTTGACTGCCCTCGAGCACACATCATCTTTCCTCTTACTTCTCTAACTGCATTACTACCTCAGGGATTCTGAGGATAAATGTTCAAGAAGCCTGGAAAGAAAAGGTTAATAGTGGTTAAAAAAATAAAGTACACATCTTGAACTTTTTCCTGTATATAAGGAACCACTTTAAAAGACTGCTCCATTTGGATGATGGTCTTGGTTTCTGTCCCAGGGAAAAATACTTGAAAAAGCTACCATTTCCTGTCTGATTTTTGTGAAGTTGGTTGGATTTGCAGTGCACAGAAGCAATGTCTGAAGCTGCCAACTTGTGCACAGTCATAGCTCACAGGCCATGAACACTGCTAGGAGTCTGTAACCACAGGAGGACATGGATGTCCAGTGAATCCAAGGGCATGAATGAATTGGAGCTGGTCTCAGTTGCTCTTTAGGTTGACCATATATTTTTCACATGAGACCACAGGCTAGAAAAAGGACTTCAGGCTCTAAGAATAAGGCTAGACTAAGAATCTAATTGTCATTCCTCACTTGTTCAAGGAGGAGAGCATGTTGAGTAGATAGATGTGACGTAGCGTGTTAGAGCATCTTGCAGCTCACTCTAGTGCATACTTTTGTGTATTTGAATATTGGTTTTATGGCAATATATTGCAAGATAAATACAAAAATAGAGCATGCTTTGCATGCTTCGCATCCAGGTCTGATAAGAGAAAGTAAAACTGCATCTTAGTGTGCCTTTTACTTTTTATTTGTAATAAACACAGCAGCATTAGATGAATGCCGCTTCTGGTAATGGCATTTAGATTCTCTGCTGTGGCTTCTCTCCTGTGCTCTGAACACTTAAAGTGACAATTTATTATCTGAAGCCTCCTATTACACTTAAATGAGCAGTTCCTGTGTAAATACTCAGGCTACTGTCTGAGGTGGGAAACTCACAGAGCTGAAAATCAAGGCTTGATGTCTTCAGGAACTAAAAAAGCCACCACCACCAAAAATCAGTTGGCTGTTGCTAGACAAATACCAAACTGTGGTATTTATTGCCAGGGAAGTAGCAAGTGCATTATTGCATTACAGAAGAAGCTTGCTCTTTCCACTTGGCATGCAGCTGGAGCAGGCGCTGGTTGCCACAGCAACAGGGAGATGGCTAAATATAGCCTCCCTGGTGCTGGACCACTTAAGGTAGAATGACGGGGAGGTGTGAGGGTGTGGGCCTGGCTCTCTTCATCTTAACCAACTTTTGTTTGTTTGTTTGTTTTTTCATTAACGGCACAGTCGAATTAGATGGAGCCAAAATTTCTTTTTACCACACTGATGCTCGAGTAATTCTTCAGATCCCTCCCTAAAAACATTTCTTCTGCAATTCCTCTAAGAAGCAAAATTGTAATTGGAGTAATTGAAAGTGTTCCCCGTACACACATGCTTCTCAATTTCATTTTATCGGGAGGTTTTAAGTTACAGGCTTTTAAGGCTAGGACTGTTTTCTTTAAAATGTAAAAATACAAACCACAAAACCCCCAGTGGCACTGAATGCTTCAAAGAGACTGACACACAGGGCTTCTGCAAGGGGCTGCTCTTAATGTTTTGTGTTTCCAAGAGGGTTTTCTTCACTGGGTCAAACCATTAATTCCCTCTGTCTAGGTGGTGGTCACGACTCCTGCTGGAAAGTTGCAGTGTAGCCAGACACTGCGAGACCTGTGCTTGCAGCCTGAATGTCAGCCTCTCTTCGAAAGCTTCAGTTTGTTTTAAAAGCGTGAGGCTCGTTTTTATCCATAGCAATGCTTATCCTTCTTTGAATCCTGTTAAGCTTTTGTTCTCAGTTAAGTTTTGTGGCAAGAACTCCCTAGTCTGAATAAGGAAAGAGCACTTTCTTTTATCTGATCTAAATTTCAGTCTTTCATTAAAATAAATGTCACCTTTCTTTTGTATTCTGAGAGGATAAATCAAGATCTTGATATTTTTCATTTGTTAGTTTGTACACTCTTATCGTGGCTGCTCTTAATAGTCTCTTAAATTACTAAATCGTTGTAGTAGGGTAGGCTTTTTTTCTTCTCTTCCCCTTTCTTAAATCATCAGGTTCTTTATATTTCTGGTCTGTATTTGGAGGGATAAAGATGGTTTGTAGACTCTAATACAAGATTTTGGTGGTGGTGGTGAAGGACATTTCCCTGCCATTCCCAGCATCCTATTGTTTGGCTGGTTTTGGTGACTGCTGCAAAAAAGAGAACTTTTTGTTCAGGTTTTTTCATGGAGGGGACAGTTTAGAGATTTAGAGTCCTGCAAGGTTTGTGTTTAATTCACAATTTTTTATTTAGTATGCATTGTTGGTTATTGATACACTGTTAATAGTGACTTTTCACCTGCCATTCTGTAGTCTGTTCACATAGCAGCCTGAGCTTTTAAAAAAGTACCTTATAGTATTCTCCAATCTGGTAATCTCCTAAAAACTGCATAAATACTCATTTCACTGCCAATCTCCATTTGAGCTCATGAATAAATATCACAATCACCACCTGTCTTGATGTAAAAAACTTCCAGTTTCCACTGTTAACCTTTTGCTGTCCTGAAAATTCATTATTAATTTGTGGTCTTATGTTTTCCATGCTGCATATTTTGATCCATGTTACTACTTTATTTCACCAACGAAGTCTTGCGGGGAACTCCTGAAAAATACAATGACCTTTGGCAAAGGTGCTCGAAATGCTGAATGACTGAAATTATTCTTTTCTGTCACATTTGCCATCCCATTCCTCGTGACAACTTATTCACAGATGTAATTCACACTTGTATCATGGCACAAGCCATGCTGGTTTGAATCTGTTGTCATGATTTCCAAAGCATTTATATTCTTTTAATTTTTAACCGTGACTTCAATTACTGTTTGTTTTTAAGATGGTCACTCAAATCATTGTGGCAGCAGTGGTGTAGGGTGTACCTGCTTGAACAAATAGATGGAAACTTGTGTGAATCTGCAGGAGTTGAGCTGTGTGGTGTCTACCTGCATGAGTTTTCTCACTGCACTGAGCATGGCATACTTATACTATGTTCAGGTAAACTGGTTTGAATTTCCAACAGGGTAAGAAGAAGCAGAGATGTATCTTTCACTATATTGGACTGTCTCACAGCACCTTCTAACTGAGTAATTGCCCTAATTTGCATGAAGCTTTTAAAATAAATTTTTTTTTCTACCTAGTACTAAATATGTCTGGTTGTATAGGTAAAACTAGTCTCAGAAATAGACATGGCCCAAAACAGTCTGTACTGGGAGATGAGGAGCCTTCCTGTCCTGACTGCACATGCTTTAGAACAGCTTGACAGAGCAGGTGGTCGCTAATTTCTGGTATCTTTACCAAAATACTATTGATGAATACCTTCAGTGTTACTGTAATACAGCTGTAAAACATCTCTCATTTTCTGTGTTCGTCCACTGAGTATCTTCCATTTTTATTAAAACACTTCTGTATTTGAGCAGTAGATTCAGATCAGATGCTTCCTATCTTGAAGATCCATTATGAACTAACATTTAGAAGATGAATTATCAAAGTGTAAATCATACAAGACTGTGTTGCCATTTCTGCCATCTTATCCCAAGACTTAGAAGCTCCTCTTGAACTTGTGCCAGCTGGATTCAATGGTTTTGCATAGTTTAGCTCAGTGTCTGTGTGTGTGTGTATGTATGTATATGTGTATATAAATACAGCTTTGATTCTTGTGCTGTATTGACCTTGGAGTTGTTCCTGATTTATACCAGCTGCTTGGATACTTATAACTGTGCGTAAAGTGAATTTCAATTCAGGATTTGGTTGGGGTTTTTAAACAGATCTTAATCTCAGTTGCATTCTAAAGGGTTTTTTTTAGGCTTGCTGTAATTTTTGGAAACATGAAAGATGTTTCCTTTATTTCATGATAATGTATCTTTGCTTCCTTTCAGATCTAAAGGGGTAATCCTGAATATCTCATCAGCTTCAGGGATGTATCCAGCTCCACTGCTGACTCTTTACTCCGCAACCAAGGTAAGTGTTCCTTTCCACACTGAAATCAAGTGTCAAACATAACGCAACACTTACAGGAATAAATGTTTTGGTGTCCATCTAGTGGTGCTTTCATGAACTAAAAGTACAGAGTTTCTGTCTTGAGTTTTTCCAGTAGTGGAAGCTGGAAGGTTGAGAGAAAACTGAGTGCAAGGTTTTACTGGTATGGAAATTACTATTTTATGTATATGTCCTCATGCATTCTATTTTTACATGGAAAAGGATGGTAGTGTACCAAGCAAGCTTAGTGTGAGGGTGAGAAAGGACATTGACTAAGTTTAACACACTTTCTTATTTTGATTTTGAAACTTCTTTCCCCTAAATTCTGTGATGATTCTATGATCTGCATTTCGTCCTAAGTTCATGTGCTCTGGTTTCTCTTCGTGTCACTGGGACAGTTTCATCTTTTTGCAGCTGATCTTATGGGTTTTTTTCCCAAAGATACTTTCAGGGGATTCTAAAGTGTCGCCCTAAAGTATCTCCAGTGAACACCATAAAGACAGAATATGGGCACAGTGTGGAACTGATGCACATGTGATAAAACAGAATGCAAGAGACATTTACACTTGTATTAAAGCAGTATGGCACTACAGCTTTTTCAGGCATACCTGGTAATTATCTTAAATACTTCAAGCATCTCAGAGTCTAAGCAGAACCTTGAGAGGATGAAGAAACCTTCAGCAGTGTCATTCATGTCAGAACAGACCCACGTTTCCTCTAGACTCTCAGTAACATCTTTATATTCCCAGAAGGGAGTTGATGCACACTATTTTATTCATACTAAAGGAGAGGCTATTTAAGTTTAGAAGCCTGAAGTAGCTTTAGCTGATAAAATTTCCCCTTGAAATAGCTGTTCCCTGAGAGGACAGTTCTTTGTTTCAATACAAATGGTCATTTCTGTTGTGGCAGTGCCTTCAGCTTTATGGAATCAATTGAGCTTCTGATTTTAGTGGTAATACACTTTACACTGCTTTGGTTAGTCTTTTTTTTTCAATGGGAATCTGAAATATTTCTTCCCCTCCTCTTAAAAAACTAAACTGCAGGTCAAGTGATCTGCCTATTCTCAGCACTGCCCATCTTCTACCGCAGCAAGATTAGTAAGCATGAAAGTGACTCCCCTAATGTAGCTATAGAAAGACTGTATCTGCAGTTTCTAGGGTTTTTTTTTTCCCTCATCTATATAAAGGAGGTTTAAAGCATAATATCCTTCAGGTGTAAGTCAATGACTGACTAATTATCAGGAACAAATGCAGTCCAACTCTTTAACCTTCCTGTAGAGAATTCCCTAGTTTACAATGAAATTAGACCCTTTTAAAGGAATAATAGTGCTATATTTTGAGAGGTTTACCTATTTACCTGTGTTAATGCTAATAAGAAGTAAAATATGATTATGTCATTTCCCACTTTGCCCCCATGCCTTTAGTGTTTGGATTTGTTAGGAGATACTTGGATATCCAAGGAGAAGAAATTTTCTAACTTGCAATGCTTATCTGTTTATTCAGGGAATGTTTACTTAGAGAGCATTCTTAAGACTTCAGAGCTAAGGTTGTTGGAGGACTTAAGCTTGTGTAGGTAGAAAACCCGACTTGTTTTGGAATAAATTTTTCAAGAAGAAAATCTCCAAAGGTTATTTGTATACTGGAAGTTGCTTTTTCTTCTCATATAAAATGAACATTTTCTTTATAGCAAGCTCTTTGCAACCAGTAGAGAAGACAGACTTTTATGCTGTGTCCATATTTGGAGTGGTCGCTAACATGAGGACTTTTATCATGGAGGAATAGTTAGTAATTTGAATCATCAAAGCACTTTTATTAACATACTATAGTACTTTTTAATAGATTATCAGTATACTCTGTGCAGTTATTACACATGCACCTGACAGCTGTGTTCAGAAACTGCACCGAACTATTTGGCACATCCATGCAGGTACCTCGTTGTTACAAGAGGATGGTCAGCTCACTTGAATAGTTGCTGCTAGACCAGACTTTCAGTCTTGTTCATGCTGAGTACTGAATTTTGTTACAAATTTGGACTCAGGGGAGAGGGAGAAGGAAAGAACAGCTGAACAGCAGATAAGCTTTTTATGGTTTAAGGAACCTCCTGCTAGCTTACACATGTTAAAGAAGAGTAAAAGGATGTACCTGCTACACAGAAAAATCTAGTTTTATTTCAGATCTTCTGAGTATGCTCAGAAGAGTGTCTGTTGAAATAGTCCAGTAGTGTGGGAGTGTTTCTGTTGCTTCTTGTATAGGCTGAATGCAGTGGGATGGCCTTGATAGGAAAAACACTGGGCACTGCCAACTTTAAGTGCTGGTTTCAGTTAGGACTTGTGTTAAACCACTGGTGACGTGGCCAAAGGAAGACCAAAGGAGGTGAAATACAAGAGCTTTGCTGCTTCTTTTGAAACTGGTCTGAAGCAACTGCTTCTTAAATACTTGAACTAATTTACTTTGTATTTATGTTAACTTCAAGCATGGATAGGATAGTTTAGTTCATTCAGGTGAAGGTACTGCATTCATCATACCTGGTTGTATCGCTTCACTAAAACAAGAAACTGTAGCAGAACCTGATATTTTGTCTCACTGGACTGCAGGAGGGTAAAGTGGAAAGGTGGTTTAGAAGAATTTTTGAGTGGGAATTATGCTGGTTTGAACTGCTGAGTAGCCTTGGATTCTAAGGACAATATTTCCTGGCAAGGTTGAGGAGTTGGCTGCATCAACTTTGAGGGCATCTTGAAGGCAGGTGCTAACATCCACCTTTTAAGCCCTTTAACTTATTTCTTTGAACTTTTAGTCTTGCAATTTCTAAAACTTCCAGAAGTTTGGAAGAGAATCTGTGGAGGTGGACTTGAGGATTAGAAAGAAGTGTCACCATAGGGTGGCATTTTTTAAAAGTGTAAAGGCAGAGGACTAAGTGTTTAAACACTATGTTCTAAAAACCATGCACAAGAGGAACCCAATTAAATCACTCTTAAAAAAACCCTAAGGAGATGACATAAGTAGTGAATAATGTGAACATAAAGTCTTCTTTTCCTCTTTTAACTAGGCTTTATGTAACAAATCTAGTTCCTTTTTCTTCTAAATGAAAATGGGGTTTATTTGTTTAGATTGAGCCTTGCTTCTGTAAAAATACTTCGTAAGTATAGTTTCTATTTGAATGGCATTACTCTTGTATGCAAAGTTTCATTGAAAACCTAGGGTTTTCACTTTGAAAACAGGAACTCCAAATAGTAATTCAAATACTCTTACACAAAACTGTCAAACTAGAGTTTCCATTGTAGTGTGTAGCATGCTGCATGTTTCCCTTCTTCTCTCTCCAGGCTTTTGTGGATTACTTCTCTCGAGGCCTCCATGCAGAATACAAGAGCAAGGGCATCATTGTGCAGGTGAGTGGTTTGTTTCATGTAAGTGTGGTTACCACAGCAACATTGGTGTCTTGGCAACAAAAAGGAATCAGCATGTTCTTTTATTCATGAGTGTGTGACACAGATTAAGGATAACGACTTCCTTTGATCCCATTAGCAGCTTTCTTAAATTACTCTGAAACCATGGGTCTTGAAGCAACAAAAGACATGGTTTGGTTTTAGCTGATGGTGCTAATTGAACCTTTATGGATAAAGTATTCCATAAAACTGTGCACAATGCTGTAGAATACATCTTTATGAAGCTTCATCTACTGGAATACACTTGTGGAATGCATTTGTACAGGCATTCCATGGGTAACAGCTCGAACTACTGGAATAGTAGAATCCCTGCAGTGTCAGTGAATCAACTGCTAATCTAAGCATAGTTGAAGAACGAACAAAAGCCTCAAAGATCTTTTGTGTGTAACTGAGTGATTTCATTTTCTGTATTGCTAATGAGTCTTGCTTCATACCCCTCCTTGCCCCCTCCCCATTTGTTTACCTTCCATGATTTTAATTATTTTTGGTGTGGCACGAAAGCAAACCAAGCCAGTTTCTCGCAGCTTTATAGGATTTTGCTTTAATATCACTTCTCACATGCTCTTAGTGTTTGCTTCCAAAGCTGGAATTTCCAGCTTTGGTCACAAACAGTGAGCTTTCCATTGCTGATTAAACCTCTTCTCTCCAGAACAAGAGTAAGTTTAATAAAGGTGATACGAGATCTTACCTGTACTGTGAAGACAATGGTATCTCTTTTTGAAATTCTGTTAGGGATCTTACAAACAGGATTAGCTATGTCCATGCCTCTCATTCCTCTGTTTTGTGTGGTGGTTCTCGAAGCCATTTGAACTTCAAAGGCTTTATGAAAGGTAAGGCACAAAGTTGCCTGCCTTAAACGTGTAATTGTCATACACAAGAGCACAACTCTTATCAATGGCTAATACTATAGGGAAGTTGTTACCAGATTAAGGCTATGTTACCTTTTTGATGTGCTAGATTATTTTTTCCTTTTAAACATATTTAGCAAAACAAGAACTTCTCACCAGAAAATGTCCTGTCACATTTCCTGAGAATGGATTGCATTAAGAAAAAAGACAATTGTTGGGTGAGCTATTCCCATGCAGTCACCAACCCTTTAATGGGAACCTTCTGTAAACCTAGATTTAAACCTTATACTAAATATCTGAAGGGGTGCTGTTTATTTTGGGATCTGTTGGCAGTGGGGAGGAAGCTAGTGAAGGTGGCCCCTGAAAGCATCCTAACTGCTTTACTTTAGTTTTGCACTGATAGCATTATACCTTGGAGTACAGCCCCGAAAGCTTAACTTCTCCCCTGGCTGCTTGATTCTGTGCCCTAGCACTCTGGGATGTACCTTCAGCTAAACCAATGTGCAGCAATGAAGGATGCATAAAAAAGTAGCACTCTGAACATGTACAGGTTCAGCATACAGGGTCATTTTGTGTGCTCTCAGTTCTTGAAGTAGGTTTAGCTGGAGTAACTTTCACTGTTTCATGTCTCCCTGTTACTTTCTCTTCTCACAGGGCTTCAGCCCCAAACTGTCCTGCAATGGGTCGATGTTTACCACATGGCAAGTTTCTTACAGCTTTCTCTTCCCTTCTACCCTTCTATATTACTTCTGTCCCCCCAGTGTCTTTCAAATTGTTTTACTTGCAGATTTAGCTTCACTGTCAGACAGCTGTTCTTCCAGTCATTTTCATCTACATGCAATGTGGCCCTCTCTGTCTGTGATCACAGTCTCAAAATGAGACTCAAGGAACTGGTAGAGTATTTCCCTTTCCTACATCAATAATATCAAGTCTTCCAGGAGAACTTCTTTCCTGCTGAAGTCTGCCTAGAAACTGAGACACAGGCCCCTTCAACACTCAGCTTCACTGACAATAAAGACAGCGTGAATTTGTTTGGGTCTGTGTTGTGGTACAACATCTAATCTCTGTCTGTTTTCTGGTGTTTTCTTAGGCAAAGCTGCTCATAGTTACTTCAGTGTGAGGGTGCTTAGGGACAGATGCTTGTAGGAGAAAGAAGTGTTACATCTTTGAGATGTGTTGTTTCTACGTGCAGTTGTCTCCTCCTCCTCAGATTTTGTCTAAACAGTAGTCTTAGCAGTCTGAGAGGAGAATGCAGGAGGAGCAAGAACTGTTTGTTTATGACTATGGAGTACCTATTGAGACTGAAAAGGTAAATAACCCAGTAACTCATGCCTGGCTAGAGGCATTAAACACGGTATGAATGTACATAGTATAGGGAAGATTTTCTAGCTTTTGGGTATAGAAAAGCTAGGAAAAGTGGGTTTGGTGTCTTCCATTTTTAGGATTATAAACAAATGAAGAATTAAATCTAACTTTCTGTATGTACTGTTATGTTTTCCTGTACAAAGCTTCACAGGCTGTGGTAAACTGTCTTTTTGTGACTCTGATGTTGGCTTAGGATGCTGAATTTCATGACAGCACTGCTTTTTATCCCTTAAATATAGATAGTGAATAGCCATTGAGTTATGTGGGTCTGATTATCAATAGCTGTCACAGCTTCAATTTGTTATATGCTAATTTTATTGCAATCCATGTCCTTGTCCTCTTGTTTCAGCCTAAGTCACTCTAAGCCACTAATGAATATTACAAGTACCTTCCTGTGGAGACTAGCTGACCTATCTCCTTCAATCCCTTAGGAAGACTGCAGCCCTCTTAGATTTTTTTGAAGTTCATTTTTGTGACCTTCAGAAGCATAACACTTTTAATTCCAGACTTACCCTTCCAGCTAGACCATCATCATTGAAACCAGTTAACTTTTGCCATGCCAATACCTGCAGAGTACCACTGTGTGAAAAGCAGAAACAAAGTGCTGGTGGGATTTTACCAGTTTCTTAATATCAGCCTCAAGTATGTGTCTTGCTCAAGTGGATTGCCTTCTGTGGAAGCTTAGCTTGGACAGTGCTTTTGTTGCAATGTACCCATCTTTGGATTAAAAATACACTCTTTTAGCTGACAGGTCTGCTTAATTTTACAGAAGCAGCACAGTAATAGCATGGGTTAAAACTTTGTGGGTGTTTACATGGAGAGAAGAGGCAAAAGAAAAGAAATGAAGGTGATGACAATGACTTTTCTCAAGACTTTTGGAAAGATCTCTCCTTGAAAGGTTTCTGCAGACTCTTCTGTAACTTTTGCTCTTTTAATATGTCTAAAAACATTGCTTGGTTCTTTGAGTCTTTCTTTTACACCCTTTTAAAGTTTCAGTGAGTTATTGTCATTGTCCCTCTATACTTCATTCCTGTGCATAGCAAAAGTACAGCGGTAGAAACTTGCGCTGTTTTCTTTTATTGTATTCACTACATAAAATATCAGACCACAAATTCATGAAAATTTTCACTTAAAAGTATTACCAGAAAGTTTTCTGCCCTAACCTCCTCTCCTAGCAGCTGGATTGCCTAGCAATTAGCAGTGAGATTGCTGCTGGCACTAGGTCTAATTGTGGCTTTATCCAGCCGAATCTTGGAAACCTTCAAGGGCAGGGGTGCTATGAGCTCTTTGGACAGCCTGCTTGAATGTTATACTGCTCTTGTAGTGAAAAAGGCTTTCTCCCTTATGTCCAGTCTGACAGTCTACAGCCAAAATTGGCAGTTTTCCCTCTTGTCATTCGATCAGGCACTACCAAGAAGAGTTTGGCTCTTATCTTCATAACTACCACTGAAATAATTTTAGGCAGGTAAGATGTCACCACCAGCTTCCTTTTCACGACACTGAACAGGCCCAGCTCTATCTCCAGGTATTCACAGAAGTATGCTGTCACCAAACTGATGTCTACTGACATTGCCTTCCTTCCTCCAAAGCTTTTTAGCTTTGCTGTTTAGCTTTCTATACAGGTAAGCTTTGGCTGATGTAACTCTTCCATTTCCCCTTTATGTTCCCCACTCTCCTTTTTCCCATATAGGAAAGGGAAGGAAACTTACCTGGCAACGTCTGAGAGTTCAGGTCTTTTTACTTTTTAAAAGTAAGGTAAAAAAGGTGATAAAATTGTGTAAACAAGTTATTCTGGCTTTGGAGGACTTAAGACTATTGACTATTCAGGACTTGAGATCTGACTTCTTACATCCAAATAATATTCAAGAACCCAATTTTGAGTGTGAGCCAATTTTAATATGCATCAGAGCTATAAGCAGTAGCAAATGTTTTAAGTGAGCAAGACACATTGTACTGACATAAGCTACTTCTAAGGCATGTTTTGAAACTGTAGTGCAGGCTAAGCTTTCCCTGAATAAGAGAAGTTATTTGCCCAGGTAGTGTGGATTATATCTGTCTGAATGCAAAATGCTAAAAGGCTTTAGGTGGTGAATTTGTTTTTAATGTGTTATGCCTGTTTTAGATATGGTTCATGAATGTCTGAATTGCTTGTGGGAAGGAAGAAGGGGAGAAAACTAAGTAGATTTAGAGGGTCTCTTGATATCTATTAAAATAAGGTCCAGTTAATACAAAGATGGAAAATCTAATGTATCTGAAATTAAGTACCTGTCTTTTTGTTTGCTGGAGTGCATCTGGGAGAAGAAAAATGTTGGAGCGTAATCCCATGCTTCCATGTGCCTTGACGTCTGTGGATCAATCCAGTAGTGCTACCATAAGATTGCTTTCTCAAGTATCCTCATGCACAATTGCTTGCCCCTTCATGCTATCCAGTGGTTTAACTGGGTAATGCAGTTCACTTTTGAAGTCTGTTTTGAGCAGAGAAAGAGAATAAATCATACTTGTTGTGCCATTCTTGATGGGGATGTTGCAGGTATAATTTGGTGGTGAATAAGAAGCTTAAAATTTTAATTTTTTTTAAAACATCAAACTAGTCAGCTTAGTAATGTAATCTGAAAAACAGATGAAGTTCATGTTCTGGAACTGAAATGAGGTACCTATGCTGCTATGGTAGCAGAATGAGTAATTTTCTTATCCAAGCATTTGTAGTTTTTGGTGACTTTAAAGGCAATGGTAGCCACTTTCACTTCTGATGTTTAGGTCTCCATGTTTTTCCTTCCCATTTGAAAGTGGACTCATGCAGTATATTATTGAAAGTCCTATTTGCAGACAAAAGGGCACAGTTTTGATGTTCTCAGGTGAAAGAATGAGCAGACATACCAATGTTTCCTGTTTGTGGTGGTAAAATTTCTGTTGAAATGTGCACAGCTGGGGCATGGATACACTCGAGAACTGAAGGGGTCCTTTCCCTGCTGTGCTGCTGAGAGTGACAGCAAATGTTTCTGAGGTTAGCCATGTGTGGTTGTTGTTCTTTAAGAGATTAACATGGGGAAGCAGGTTTACAAACTGTGAGTTGCCCAAATATCCTGGTTTTTGAGATGGTATTCTCATTTGGAGATGCATTAGTGTAGCAGATGTGGACACACTTCTCAGGTACCTGCTGTAAAGGTAGGGCAGTGGGAGCACTTGCTAGATGGGCAGAAGTGGCTGGATGTATTGAATCACTGCTAGAGCCACTGACAGTGTCTTAGGAGGTCCTTGTCAAAGTGGTGATAAAGTTCCAACCTTTCTAGACGTGTTGAGATATGGTATGTTTAATATCTGTGTAAGGGCTATAGACCAGTGCTTTTTTGATTACTTCTTTTAGAGGCAAAAATTGAGGACAAGTTGAAAGCATTGCCAAAACCATGACCATAAGGAAAGAGCATTGCTTCCTACTGTACACACACATATGCATTTCCCTTTCCTTCTCCAGCACGTGAGATGGGGATAGGGGGAATGCAGTTTTGGATCCTCCAGGTCTATCTTGCCCTACCATGGACATGCCTTTCTGCTGTCAGCGTCCCTCCACCAACATATACCCCTGCTGCTTCCTCTTGCCTTTCCATTATGGACAGTTCTGAGACCCAGCATCGCTTCTCTGTTTTGCTTCCAAACATTGCTATAAAAGCTCATTAACAGTGCTCTGTTTCTTGATCCTTCTTTCTCTCCTTCCACTCTGGTACTGATAATCTCCTCTGTCCTCTGAGCCCTGCTGTGGAGTTACAAGCTCAGTGTTCCAAGTCTCCGGGTGTTCTTTTCTCCTTCCTCCTCCTGCCTTTGTACAGGTGCCAAACTGAGCTTTTACTGTAAAATCCCTGTCTTGGGTTCTGCGTCTCCTTCCCAAGCAAACATTGGGGATTTACTACAGAGAAGCAACAGCACAGCATTTCGTATTAAACAACTGGAATGAAGTTTTGTACTTGCAAGGCAAAATGCAAGAATGGCTTTTCAACCCTACCCTTGCAAGAGTGGTTTTTCTAGGGCTCCAGCTAGTGATGTTGACTGTCAGCAGACAATTGAACTACGTCCAAATATGACCCATGGGTTATCTGATTAAAAAGTTTTTGATCTTATATTGTGATCCAGTTGTGATCTTAGAACTGAAAAGAAGGCTGCCTTAAGCTAGAATTCAGTATACAGGCTATCTGATTTCCAATTACTTTAGATCCTTGATAGATCTGTAAGTTAATCTTGAAAGCATTCCCTGCTTAACACGAGTTTTCCTGTGTGCAGAGTGTTCTACCATATTATGTGGCAACAAAAATGTCCAAAATCCGCAAGCCAACCCTCGATAAGCCCAGTCCTGAAACGTATGCCAGAGCTGCCTTGGGCACAGTGGGCCTGCAGTCCCAGACCAACGGGTACCTGCCTCATGCACTCATGGTAAGGCACCTTGGAAAATGTAAGGATCTGAAATGTCCCTTGTGTTTATCATAGAAAAATAGTAATTGGTACGGGTTATAAAATGCTGAGACCTCACCCCCTCCCCCTTTTTTTTAATTGCTTTTATTTTTTGGTTTTTTTTAGGGATGGGTCATGTCTCTTCTACCTACATCTACTGCCACTAACTTAATCATGAAAACAAACAAACAAATACGGGCTCGTTATCTAAAAAAAATGAAGGAGAAGTAAGTAGGAAGCAACTTGATCTTGGGAACCTGGGACTCCTGCAGGTCCCATACATGCTGCAGCATCAAGTAGACCTAATGTTTTAAATATCTCCAATCGTAGGTGTGCTTTCTAACAAGCAAAACAGTCTTGTTTTGAGGATACAGGTGAAACAAGACTGTTGACTTCTAATACTGATTGAAAAATAGGCTTTATTTGTTTATAGTTATTATGAAGGGGGGAAGTGCTTTGAACTAAAATTGCACTGTGCTTTAAGAAATACTTTCATGGACTTGATCAGACATCATGCTGTTGAGGGACACCTTGGTTATATAGTGTGCATCATATCTATTATTGTGCTCATGGGTGAAGGGCAGAAAAAGAGTAGTTCTCATATATTCCCAGACAGGCGGGCAGGAGAGGAAAGGGAGCATATTTATTTAAAAAGGTTACCTAGCACTATTTCCAGAGTGTGACCTCTCGCAGCTCAGGTTTTGGATACTTGCAAGGATTCTGCACTATCAGCCAGCTCATGTGTGCTCCCCTGCTTACATGGTCCAGTGTGATTTTTTTGGTTATGAACTTGAGGGAAATGGGCCAAAAACCAAAATAAGTGTAATAGCTCATCTACAAATACATACATAAAGTAACATTGCGGAAAGCATTTAAAATCTTGGGTCTTGAATATGGATTCTAACTTTTCAGTAATATGTAATCTTCATGATTTGTAATAACATTTTTAAAAGTTCAGTGCCTGCTCTTTGTAATAGGTGGTGATAACACAATGTAGATAAATGTCACAAGTTACATGTTACGTGCTGGTTGCTATGTAAAAGATTATGGGTACTTTAAATGCAGAGCTTGAAATGAGTTACTCTCCTTGTTAGCAACAGTGGTTAAATTCTTTTTGAAGTTATGTATCAGTCTGTCTTTTTGGTGAGGTCCTTTGAAATGTGAATCCTGAATATTTAGATGGCTTTAAAAATGAGAACCAGGAAATGTGTTAAAAAGTAGAACAGTTTTAATTTAATTGCATTAAAATTAACTGATTTGTCTCATGGTTCTGTTCCAAAGTGGAATGCTCCAGTGAGGCTCAAGTTACCTAACTCCTGGACGCAGGGATCAGAGTACATGAGAAGTCTGCACTGCTGTTTTCTGTACTTACCTACTCTTTATTTAAAGATTTTGGTCTCTAACATTCCTTTTTATAAACATAAAATGTATAAAACTTGCAAGGCAAATGAAATTGCAAGCAGCTACCACTGTTTTCTGTGGTGACT
This sequence comes from Aleadryas rufinucha, assembly GCA_013397815.1. Lineage (NCBI taxonomy): Eukaryota > Metazoa > Chordata > Aves > Passeriformes > Aleadryas > Aleadryas rufinucha. The sequence continues at coordinate 28,733 of VZTH01019008.1, forward strand.
TCCTGTGGTTGAAGAGAGGAGGGTTTTTTTCTGTCCTTCAATGAATTATTTCAAGCTCTGATTTTGAAGTAAGACGTGTTGCACTGAGAAATGATTTGGGGCTAACATTTCTGTACATTGAAAAAACCTGAATACCGATGCAATGGTGCTGATCAAATCTGAGATGCAGATCCTATCCCATAGTTTTCTTAATTTTTTGGAACAGGGATGGTGAACTTGGTGGTATTAGTTCTGTAAGAGCACGTGATTTGGTTTGCTCTGGATCTGATGTGAAAGCATTGGACTAAAAAATCTGTATGTTTTTGACTTTGTAAAACAAATAAAATGGAAATTACTCGAGTCTGTAATGTGTTACGTTTTTCTTGTAAAAATGTTTGCCTGTACATTCAAGTGTCCGATTGTCCGTTATTGTGAGTAATAACAGTCAAAATTACTGTACTTTTACATGCCAAAACTAATGCTTTTATTAATCTGTTTTCCTGGCTGTTATCTACCCTTATCTGGGGTGCTTTAGGCACAGCATCTCTGGCCAGTTGAGGTAGGTGACTCTCCTGTTCTCTGCTCTGCATTGGTGTGGCCTCACCTTGAATATTTTGTATGCAGTTTTGAGTGCCACAATATAAGAAAGATATAAAGCTATTGAAGAGTGTCCAGAGGATGACTATGAAGATGGTGAAGGGCCTGGAGGCCCTTCCATAAGAAGCCTTATGAAGAGCAGTTGAGGTGACTTGGTTTGTTCAGCCTGGAGGAGACTGAGGGGAGGCCTCATCGTGGTCTACAGCTTCCTCACAAGGGGAAGTGGAGTGGCAGACACTGATCTCTGTGGTGACCAGCGACAGGAACCAAGGGAACAACATGAAGCTGAGTCAGGGGCGGTAGGGGTTGGATATTAGGAAAAAGTTCTTCAACTAGAGGGTGTTTGGGCACCGGAACAGGCTCCCCAGGGAAGTAATCATGGCACCAAGCCTGACAGAGTTCAGGAAGTGTTTGGCCAACACTCTTAAAAAGCACATGGTGTGATTTTTGGGGCTGTCCTGTGGAAGGCCAGGAGTTGAACTTAAGATGATCCTTGTGGATCCCTTCCAACTCAGGATATTCAATGATTTTACAATGCTGATACTTTAAAATCAGTGGAACATAAATTTTATTAGAACTGTTAAGCTATTAATAATTATTTCCAAATAACAATTTTCTGTCAATTGAAGGTGTTTGGAAAGGTATGGCAGAGGGAATTGTATGCACATCCAACTGGCACAGAAGGAGGGGTGCCCAGGTAAGGAGGTTCTCAGAGCTCGTGGTCCCCCTTCATGTGGTGGCAGGCTGCAGGTTGGGTTGCCACTCTCATCCTTCCTCTGCGATCTTCTATTTTCCAAGCTGTGGCAGAGAGTCACTAACCTAATTTTTTACCTAAATTTTACTTATACTTTAACCTAAATTGCCTCGACTTTGATTTTGAATGTCTCTTCACCTCGGTGACTGAGGTAATGTTTATTTAATAGCTGTCCACGTCCTTGGGACTATCCTGGGCACCTGAAAGAAAATAGGAGGGGGTTTCTGCTGGCATCAATCCCGTCCCTTTGCACCGCTGCTTCCAAGAATGTTTCTGTTACCGGCACCGTACAACACCTGGCGTGCACCTTCACTCCGTTGCTGGAATGGGACAGGCAGGCTGGGAGGCGAGTTGGGCGCAGCCGCCTTCCCAGGGCCAGGGCACCTTTAACTGAAGCTCTGCCCCTGCGTGCGCGGCCGGCGGGCGGAGCTGCGGCCCCACAGCCGGGCCCAGGCGCAGGCCCNCGGGCCCGGGTGCAGGGTGGGTGGGCCGGCGCCCCGGCGGGACGACCCGCAGGTAAGGAGCAGCGCCCACAGCCGCCTCGCCGCGGTGTGCGGCACCCCGGGAGGGGACTGCCCTTCCCTTCCTTGCTGGCGGCGGGCACTTCTCCGCTGCCGTCCTGGGCGCCACGGGGCAAGCACCGGGCAGCGGGGCCGGGCTCCGGCTGCACTTTCCGACCGCGCTGCGCGGCCCCGAGGGCTGGCCCCGCTTCCCCCGTTCCCGTCGGTAACTGAACTGCAGGTGTTCGAACCCCGTTTTTAAGTGAAATTTGCGCGTGTGCCGCAGGTGCGGCGATTTTGGGTGCAGAACGCAGGGTATGGATGTGTTGCTGACGCGCACACTGAGGTGAGCGCGTCGTTCGCATCTCTGGGCAGCTTGAATGAGACGAATGGTGTTTGGTGGAGCTGGCTTCTGTAAGAACAATCAGCCACTTTTTATTCGTGAAACGCGTTATGTGCCTTCGTTTAGCTTTTCACGGTGAAAACATTGTAAAGTGAAGAGAAGCGGTGGAAAGGGATGGAGTTAACATCACGGGTTTTTTAGCAAACATTGAAACCAAGGAGCGCAGAGGCAGAGGAGCACTTTGAAGGTTTCCAGTTTTGCAAGAGGGATTGGTTTGTTTTTGTGAACGTGCTCAAAACATGTTCCACTCACCTGATTACGGTTTCTATAAAGCTCCCATGTCTCTGCAGACTGAGCGTCCTAGGCAAGCCGATTTTTTAATAATGAAAAAAATAGCCAACTATTTTGACTTGTGCATGTGGCTTCAAAATTTTCTGTCACAGGTGCATTTCATTCCTCCTATTCCTAAGGGGATTAAAAAAAAAAATCCCCATTGTTTGAATTACATAGAGTGAAGGCTTTGTCTGTGTTTCAGGCCCATTGTAAAGCCTGTTTGCATGTGTAAATAAGACACCTGAAGTTGTGTACCTGAGTTGCTCTTCCTCTTTCTCTCTGGTTTAAAAATCCTGTTTTAATAAAAGTTGGGGTTTTTTTTTTTAGTTTCCCCTAAGAAAATAAATACAGAGGGAAGCAGCTTAGCTGCTGGTGTGTGGTAGGTGTTTGTTGTAGAATTGAAAAGTTATAGATGTCATCCCTTCTGATAAAAGTATGTTTTCAGTTGTGTTTGTCCATGAATAACAAATAGAAACATATATATGTTAAAAAATTTTGGTTGCTGTATAATTTTAACTCTTATTTAACTGTTATTTTAACTCTTAGGTTTGGCAGTTTCCTAGAGTCTCTGCCCAAGCAGAGGAGAATTCTCCAAGGAATGATTCTATAAGTTTACCTAACTATATTTTTTGTATGGTGATATTCAATTTATGTGATCCTTTCTTCTTTCTCTCTTTGCTTTAGCACCTAAGGCACCTGTGGCCAAGAGCCTTGCCCCTGCAGGTGCCAGACCAGCATGGAGGCAGAAAGATCACACTCAAAAGCAATTTGTCTTTGAAAAGCCATCAGAGGTAAAAATGACCTGGTAACTAGCAGAATCTCATCTGTTATTAAACTTCAAATGATAGAAAGGATAAAAATTATTTGAGAATATAGTCCATTGTTCAAAAACAATGAAAAGCTCACCTGAACTGAACTTGGAGCTTTTACTAAGCAAAGTTTGCAACTGTTTTGCATATATGGCAAACAGAAAGTTACGGTCCCTCTGTTTAGCCTGTTCATAACTACTCTTTTTTTCAGGGAGCCAAAAGAATACATTCTACTAAATATTCAGTGTGCAATGTCCTAAGCATGGTTTGAGTTCTTGTTTTCCTCAGATGGGGTATCTGTCTTACTTGCTACAGGGGAAGGGCATGGGATTTGTTTTATAGACTTCATGTCCCATCAGCTGATGAAGGATATTGTGCTCTATGCAGAGTGGGGGCACTTCCGTGCTTGGGGAGAAAAGTAATCATGAGCACTTCTTTCTAAGCTAGACTTATTTGAAAGGCTGTCTTCTTGGCTTGGAAGCACTGAAGATGGTCCGGGAAGATTCTCTTTTCTCTGTGGCAGAGACCTGCTATCTATATAATACTATATTTTGATCCTTGTGTTGGCTCAATGCAGTAACTCCTTTCGAATCAGAACTCCACTGAGCTCAGAGAAGAGAAGCATAAATCCCTGAGACAACCAGAATGATAGCCAAGGCTGGATTAAGCTATTCTGTTTGTCTTTTAACAAAATACAGCTATCTCAGCTGTGCAGACAGCTTTATAGTGTAAGCTCCTGCTATGTCTGATCTCTCTTGTGTTTTGCTCATTTGACTGAGGCCTAGGGTTTGTTCATGCTTCTTAGAGTTGCTCTAAATTTTTATTTACATAAGGGTATTTTTAGAAACATAAAGATAAGAATTTTCTTGATTGTAGTTGGTAAATAGCAGGTATTGTAATAATCCAAATAATTTAGAAATCAATGTCCTTTAGGGGGCAGTTGATGGCTAAAAACCAGCCTGCAATGGTAGCTGCATTTGAGAGTTTCTGGGGCAAGGAGGGAGTGGGTGAGCTGTTACTACTTCCCTCTTGCCCTGAGGTGTGTTTTTCTCACTGGCTTATCAGTGTGTGGCTACACAGAGTCACTAGAGATGACCATGAGTTCTGTTTGACTGGAGAGTGCCAGGTACTTTAATATTCACTGTGTACTGTCTTGTTACCTTTCAGGTGGAGCGCAGAGTTCCTGAGGCAGGTGTGATAGAGTGAGTACCCTGCTGGCTTCTCTGTGCACCTTTTCTGTCATCGTGGTTGGTAGGACTAGAAATTGAGGACTTTTAACCCTTTCATGATGAGCTGAGTGTTTTATGAGGAGAGTCCAAGTCTGTTAACTGGTTTTTTATGCCTTTGGTGTAGCTGGGAAGCCAGTAATCATGATCAGTTGGACATTCTGGTTCAGCACAGCTGCCAGTATGTCTCCTTTGGTTAGTAGTGTACATTTTCCTGGGACAGTCCCAGTGTAAATTGTGCTGGAAATTACTTACTCTGGAATATATCAGAATTATAGCTGGTATGGCAGCTTCTTTCAGGGCTCAGAGAAGTAGCTGATAGTGTCATAGTGAAGCTGGGTATCTGGATGTCACTTACCCTTTGTGTTGAAATGGGGATCTTCTCAGGATAACTTTGGCATGAAGCATGACAAAGTGTGGTGGTGTATGGTGGAGTTAGAGATACTGAAAATCCAGCTTGCTTCAGTTTGACTATCTTGGTAGAATTTCCTTCCTCAGTGTACCTATAAATCCAAACACAGTAATCTGAGTGCAGTCATGTATGGTTGTCTCCTTTAGATTCCCTGTGGCATCCCTCTTTTATTTTTTTCTAAGAGCTCTAAGACTGTGTACTGAGCCTTTGGTGAAATAAGGGACAGGAAGTACACACAAACTCATTTGCTTTTGCAGCATGCCTTGCTGCCTTACTCTGACCTTTATGTCCAGGACATTATTTCTTCCCTTTTTTAACTTTCTTTTCTTTTTTAAAGAAAACTTTCCCTAGTCCAGGCCTACAGCAATTCTAGTCTGTGCTGCTCGGTCTAAGATCATTTCTTGTTTGTCTTCCTGATGGCTCTTTCCTTTCCACTTCCTCAGCAAGCCTGGTGTGTATGAGCTCAGCAAGGGACCAAGTGGCATTTCTAGGTAAGTGGATGAAATGTTATTTGCTTTTGCAGAGTGATGTGGTGATACTCAGCTTTCTGAAGTCCAGTCTCTGCAGAAGGTTTTGACTTCAGCAGCTGCACACTGCCCTTCCTGTGCATCATTTGTTTAAAGTACTTCTGGAAATACTTTTGAGTGTCAGGTAGCAGGGACTTAGGCAGTTCTGAGCAGCACTGAAGAGAAGAAAAATAAATCTCTTGACATCTGATGTGTGCTGCATCCAGTGCTCTTTCCAGAATAAGGACAAGGGGCTGTGTGCATTTGTCATGATTTACAGTAAGTTGCTGCTGCAGGTTTCGATCAGTATTCCTGTGTTAGCAAGTGTGTGATGTCTGTGTTGTACAGTTAAGAGCAGTCCAAAACTTGTAACTGTAAATTGGGATTATTTTAAATTAATCTAATAAAAGCATTTAACTTTAGGCAATGGTGGTAACTTTAGGATTGTCCCTTCTGCTTATATGCCATGCCTTACTTATTTCAGCTTCAGGACACTTCAAAACAAAACCTACATGTTCTGTGATTCCTGCTAACTAAAATACATTTTACCTTGCTGACTTAGCTGCAATATCAGTATTAATCCTCTTCTTCTGAATTTGACAGATCTTTATTAATAGTGGAATAAATGCCAAGGACAAAGTGATTTTTTGTGCATTTATTTGAGTTAATTTCTTCTGATTATTGTATTATTTTATTTTCATGCTTTCATCTTAGTTTCTTCTAAAGACGCAAATAAATTTTTAAAGCATTTTGAAAAGTAAAACTTTGACCAGCTGGAAAGAGACAAGATACACAGCCAGCTGGGTTATCCTGCAATTTCTGGAGTTTGTTTTCATAATACACTGATGGAATATATATATTTCTGGAAAGTTAATAATCAGATTTGCATCATTGTTTAACACCTTTACTATATACTCTTACTGTGGCATCTTTGGGGCATGGAATACTTGAGAGAGTAAACTGCTGTTAGCAGCATTCCTACTCTGCAGTCCACCATAGTGGCTGTAATTCTTGGATGACTATTAGTCCAATCAAAATATTAAGTTTACATATGGAAATGAAAAAATAGGAGACATTAAATACTGTCCTTATGCTAAATACTTTTCCTTATGCTTCGAAAAGAGGAATAGAAGTGGCAGTAGGGATAAAGGGCTTTCAAATTCTAAGTGATGTGGTGATGGTGAATAAAAGGCAATTATCTACTTATATTGATTGTATTACCATAATCAGGGCTATCTGATTTATCAGATGTGAAGTTAATAACAAGCAGAAGGATGCCATTTTTCACAGCATGTGGCTGATTCTGGAATTCATGGCATATTGTTGGTTGTCATATGTTTTTATAAGTTTTGAAAAGCAATTACATACGTTTGGTGAGGGTAAGACTCAACAAGAGCCCTTCTGTTCTTTCCTTCACACTTGCTTTTGGCTGTGGTCAGAAACAGGATACTGGGCTTTGACTTTTGATATGATGCATTACAGCCATTTTTAGCTCCTTTGGGAATCCTGGAGATGAAAATGTTTTCCCAAAGCAGATAGAGAAATGTATATTCCTTCCATTTTTCTTTATCTTCTTCATCTTTAGGATTCATTTGATTCCTGGCTTTATTGACTCAGAACAAGCAGACTGGATATTTGAGCAACTCCTCCAAGACATACCCTGGGGTCAGCGAACTCACATCAGACAGGGTAAGGAGTGTGTAGACCACCTTTCCAGGTCATTCACAGGTCAGTTCCATAACAGAGTCTGTGCATTGTTTAGAACTGGTTTTCATTTTCAGTGTTACCACTTCTTCAAATTTCCATGCAGGTTTTCCATGCATCTCTGAAGACTACTGCAACTTAGTTTTCAGTCTCTAATACCATGTTACTATTGCCAGCTAAATGAGATTTTTCCAAATTAAAATTGTCTGTCTTAAAAATCTTGGAATTTTACTGTCTCTTCTGTCATCTCCAGTTTTTTCTCACTCATTTTAAGATTAGATCTGGTCACCATCCCTTCATACAATGTCCTAGCAATGCTGCAAGAGTTGTGTTCTTGGAGGTTTCTTCCATGAAGTGGTTTTTTTGCCTCTTTTACTTAAAATCCCAGCAACTGCATGTTCCTTTTCCTTTGGCTTTACTTATTAGTTCCAGTATGCAGTAGGAGAAGAGGCTGCTATTCTGGATTTGTTCACTAAGGGGCACCTGTTCTAGCTAAATTTCACTTTTGGTCAGGAATGGATATAAGCTAATGTATCAGAGTAGTTACTGGACGGGGCTGGAAAATGTCTTCACCATGTGTGCTTCTTGGCTGGCAATAAAGGGACAAGTATAATGGAGAATGCTACCTGTCAAGCATGAGAAATAGTTGCCAGGGTGGTCTTTCCAGAAGCTGAAAGTATTTTTAACCTGATGTTTTGTGTTATACCACAGAGCACACATATATTTGACAAAATATTGTGTCCAGCCGTGCTACATTTTGTTTCTGTAATGTCCCATGGATGTTACAGTCCTTTCTACTTCACCCTTTCCAGTGGAGCCATCTGCATCTTGCAGCTTACGTCAGCGTGCTGGGCACTAGAACCAGGTGAACGTAAAACAAGCCAGATTTATAAAGAAAATTTCAGTTTCATATGCTGTCTTTAACTCATCCAGTCCCCAGCATAGGGGTAAGAAAATGGATGTGTTTCCAGGATTTTGGCAAGGTAATTTCTCCTGAAGATGCACACCTGATTTTGAATAATTTCATTCCTTCATTTGCGTTCATTATGTAAAGCTGAGGATTTTAAGGGGCTGCATTTTATCTGTAGGGGAATGGACAATCTCTTTCTGATTAAGTTTCTTGGCAGAATTGCATCATCTTTCCATTTTCAAAGCCTTTGATAAGGCAACTGAGAAAGTCTTCCTGTTTTTCTTTTTTTCAGAAATATCTTTTGAGGAACCACGGCTTACATCCTGGTATGGGGAACTTCCTTACACGTACTCCAGGATAACAATGCAGCCAAATCCAAATGTATGTCTATGTTTACATGTATGTTTACATGCGTGTGTTTTGTTATTGTCTACAGAGAAATCCTTTGCAGAGATCATGAGACAAAAGTTCCCTCTGTCCTCCAGTTATCTAGAGTATCTGTTAGCATTTAGTTCAGGATCAGCAGCAGATTCTACTGGAATGTGGTCTGTTTTATAAAATACACTTTATGAGTGAGTTGACCGAGAGAAGCGCGATTTAGTTGCTAAATGTTGCCGAAAGGAAGTTACTGCTCTGGAGTTTAAAGTTTTGCTTTGGGTCACCGTAGCTTTGGACAAAACTCTGAATTGCTCTGTGTGACTGACTCCAAGCATGTTTATATGAGAGATTGCACTGCATGCAGTCAAACCGAGTTTTTATTGTAAAGATACAGTAATACCAATTACTGAAATAGCTACTTTCAGAAATGCTGTGGTTCAGTACTGCTTAAATGAGAGTTTAGGCATATTTTGATTCCTATGTGGATGCTATGAAATTCACACATGCAGCTCATCTGCTCAGCAACTCCAGATTGTAGCATGTAATTTCCCACACTGTTTTGAAAGAGGTAAAAACCTTCTGAGTGGCTCAGTGATGTTTTGTTCCTGTTTTCTCTCCCTCTCTCTCTCTGTCTCTCTCTCTCAGCCTGTTGTCTCATCAGTCTGTCTCTTGGTATTGCTTTGTTTAAAATTTCCATGGCAGTAATTAGGTGTCACTGTTGAAAGCTGGATAGCATGAGGGAAAAGTGTCCCAAGTCCCAGACGTGCTGCCAAAGTGGGAGACCATCTAGCAGAGCTCAGTTTGGGAAGATTTGGAAAGGCGTTATTTAACATGATGAGTTGCGAAGATTTTGTAGTCTCAAAAATACTGTTGTTAAAAATTCTATGACCTGCAGAACTTGTGGTGGAAAACCAGGCATTTCTTTAGTACTCATTTGTGAAATATTATTTTGAAAGGCCTTTTCTGAAAGCTGAATGGCTTTAGGGATTGGAAGTGCCCTCACAAAATCATTCTGTTGTACACTAATGATTTAAATCCAGTTCAGAACTGCCTGTTGTGAAACCCATTGCTGCTCAGAGATTGGATAGAGCCCAGGTACCCCGAATTCAAGGTTTCATTTCAGTTTGCATCAAGTTCTGAGTTAGCACTCATTGGGCCACTGGCTTGCTTCTCTCATCCGAAAGATACAAGGCCTAAATGAGTCACTCATGCTGGTTCTGTCTTTTATTCCTGAATAATTCTGAGTTTTACTGAGAGAAAGAAACTCAAGCAGAAAGTGAGATGCAGTGGAGAAGTTGCATGGCTGGAAGCCAGCCCTTCCCTGGGTGGAAGCTGCCTATAGGCTGATCTATGTGTACACTGCAGATGGACATTTCACTCAGCTTTGCAATTGGGAGTACCTGCAACTTAAAAGAAACAGGGGATGGTGTAAAGAGCACAGTCCTTACCTACAGAATAGAGTTTCTATCACAAAAATATCCTGAGTAAAATGTAATTTGGTACACAGCTTAACTGAAACTGATTACTGCCTTAAACACCCAATCTGTGGGAATAATTAGCTTTGTGCCCCTCCTTTTTTTGTTTGGTAAGAATTGGTGTGATTGCAGCACTTCTAGATGTAATCCAGTGTTTGTGCCTAAATGAATTTTGGTATTAGAAAACGTTTCTTTGTAAGCAGTGATAGAGTTGGTGACGCAGTAATGTTTCAACAAAACTCCTTCCACTGCTGCAGGTTTGTAGTGGGCTTTCAACTACATCGTAAAATTCACCATATGGTAACATTTTAGTGATACATACTTCTGTAATGGGAATTGAAGAAATCTGGTCCTGCTTGGTCACTGAAAAGTGCTTTCAGTAGTTCTTGTTGGACTCTTCTGCACATGCAGGCAGCCCAGTTGCAAGCAGACATTTTGGGGGGGGGGGAGGTTGGGTGGTATTACTGCTTTCCCTACATGTCCCATAGCTGCAAGCTATGTTTATCTAGAATTAATTACTCAGACGATGTTTAATTGTTGAAGACGTGACTTCGCTAGAAATACCCCAGTAGAGAAAGCTGGTATGTTGAGGCTCCTGCAGTGTAACCAATAAGTTAAATACCTGTTAAACTTGGGGAAACTTGGAAAGAAGGTAACGCAGCCTTGTTTATTAGAGGTGGATACTAGAAAATATTTCCAGCTGTCTGTTGCTTCTTCTGCCAGTGGTGCACTGGGAGATTTGGAATCAGTTTCTTATCCTCTCTTGATCTCTGTTTCTGCTTATATAATGGGCAAAAATTCTGGCCTACATTGCTTTGGCTTTTTTTTTTTCTTCTTTATATATTTGTGTGGTTCTTAAAAGCACTCTGACAGATGAAAGTCATGATGTAAGTTTATAACATTAAATAACTGGACTGAGTTGTAATGGAATGTGCAGAGCTTCCCTCGGCTGTGGGCTTGGCAAGATGTTAGCAAAGGGAAGGATGAAATCCAGGGCCAGTGACATTGGTTTTGTGACCCGCTGAAAAGTTACAGTGTCGGAGTCAAAACCCCAAGAGGTGATGAGTTGAGCTCAGCGAGCAGTGCTAACAGAGTGGGGACAGAGGGCCATGTTAGGCCAACCTTTCCTCTTGTTCTCTGTCAACAGCTGCAGGCAATTGAGAGCAGTGTCATTTAGTCACTGATTGCCTCCATTAGTATGAAAGGCAGCCTGGCTGCAGAGTTTTAAGAGATGATTTAGTATTGAGCGATGGGTAACGTGTGCATATTTTGCAGAAAGCCCAGCCCATTCCTCTGCTCTACTAAAAATATCATCAGAATTGCTGTGAGTCATTTGTTTGATTTTAAGCTTGTGATTAAAGTGCAGTATATTTTGTTTCTTAGTAGTTTTCACCTTCTGTCTTGCATTACCTGCCCCTGGCCTGCGTTCATGGCATTTACACTCCCCCTCTGTGCTGATTGCAGTGGCATCCTCTGCTGACCATGCTGAAGGAGCGCATTGAAGAGTTCACTGGCTACACCTTCAACTCTCTTCTCTGCAACCTCTACCGAAATGAGAAGGACAGTGTGGACTGGCACAGTGATGATGAGCCATCCCTGGGAAAAAATCCTGTCATTGCCTCACTCAGCTTTGGTGCTACTCGGACCTTTGAGATGAGGAAGAAACCTTCCCCTGTGAGTGTTCATATCACACTGAGAGAGTCTTATAGCTACTTATATGTTTATTGTTTTCCCCCTGTTTAAGAGAACTTAATCTCTAGAGCATTTCAGAGTTAATGAAATCACAACTTGTAAAGTTCTGTGGAATAAGTGTAGGGATCAAAAAATCTCTCGAATTGACTGTGACATCCTGCAGATGGGGATGGGACCACTCTAATAATGTGCAGCAGTGTGGTGTAGTGCTGCAGTGAAATTGGAACCTGAGCAGACTTCTGCCCAAATAAGGGCCCTTCCTGGTACTTAAAAAGAGATTAGGGATGCTGGAAGTGGACTTAACATTGTACAAATGAATCAAAGAGTTGCTACCATTTTCTTGTACTCAGGCCAACATTATGTAATGCAGAGTGTACGTGGGATGAAGAGTAGTTCTGACTGCTCTTGTAAGTAAAAATCCTCTTAACAATGTTCACATTTTGACGTGTGTATTCAGATTGAGGGGCAGTGAACAAAGGGAAGAAGCTCATTTCTTCTCCATAAAATACCATGGAAGCTGTCACATCATACTCACAGACTAAACAGAGATCCTCTGCTTTCAAAAGGAGATGTGTGGAATATCCTTTCAGGAGTTAATTGGTGATTCAGTAGTGAATACTCTTTCTGGATAAAATGCTGTGCTTGGGAATGCAGTGTTTGCAAGCCAGCTTAAACTTTGCAGTTTGTATTTATCCAAGTGAAGGATTCACCTGTGTTGAGAATACAGGCCTTATTTTAGGGTGTCCCGTTTCAGATGAATTTTCTGCTTGTGTAGTCTTTGACAGCTTTGGAAAGAAGTTTGCTATCTGCTTGTGTTGCTGTTTATTCTGAGTAGGGAGTACAGAAAGCAGAGGTGATAATTACCAGCCGACAGGAAAACTCTGCTGACATACTGAAGTCTGCCCATCAAGAGTCACCTTGGGTCACCTAGTCTTGAACAGCAAAGGTCAGAAAGACCTGAGCCAGAAAACAAATAGTTTGTATTTTTCACCAGTTCTCCAATTTGTAAATTCTTTATTGCCTGAAGTGAATTTAACCTTGGTCCCTGAGCATTAGATCACATAATCAGTCCATTATGTCAGTGGGCATAGCATGAGTAAGTATCCTTGATGCTGTGTTGATAATAAAATGTCAGCTGGAAAGTTTATTCCTCTAGAAAACTGTAAATGGTGCTTGGGTTCATTTTAGAAGTGCCTGTGTTCCCCATCGATGAATCAAAATAAAATACACTTAAACTTCAGTATAAACTTTGCAGGTTCTGTCTTAAAAATCAGTCCTAGTTTTTGAGTAAGATGCCTTTTTTATAGATTTTCTGAAAAGACACTGACTGTTAGCAAAGGGGGAATTCGGTCTGTGCCATTTGTACTTGGCTGCCTTGTTTGATCTGTACTGCACAATTTCTTCCCTTTTCTTCCAGAGATGGATGGTTTTCTGTAGATGTATCCCTCAAGCTCTCCTCATTTGTTTTCTTTAGCACCTTTGACCTGATATTTCTGACTAGCTGAGTCTTGCTACCTGTGAAGTGTATTCCTTTTGCAAGTTCGTCATACTTTTTTTTTTTTCTGAGGTAGAATGCCCACGTGCAGATCTTTGAAATAGTTGCTATTAAGTGTGTCCTGTGCCTAAGGGAACTCATACTTAATAATTACATGGCACATATTACGTATTCTTTGCACATTCCCAAAGCCTGCAGCTTCCTGAGAGCATCCTATGACAATAGATGCTTTGCCAAGTGGGAGTTACAAGAGGCTATGATGGAAATTACAACCTTTCAGGCTGTACCACCAAAGAAGTAATTTTCATACTCTATTGTACTGTAGCATTCTCTCTTTCATTAAGAGAAAGTTAAAACTGATTGTACATCTTTGAAATTTGATCATTCCTTTGTTAAAAAGCAAGTTACAGGAAGAGGAATGTAATCTAGGGAAAAGGAATTCAGATTAACAGTCATCACAGGCATTCATGCTCTCTCTGGTTTGCAGTCTGCCAGTATCAGTACACTGAGTTTTCCAGAGTTAGTCTTCATTGAGTAGGGGAATAGAAAGTAAATCCTTTTCCTCTCAAAATTAAACCTCTTTGAGGGCCAACATTCTGCTATTTCTGGTTCTAGGGTTTCAAAGGCCTTCGTTTCCCTCTGTTCTTGTAAATGCTTTTAAGTATTTTGAGATGAAAGATATAATGAACATACAAGATGAGAAATGGTAGAACGTCACTGTGCATAAGTGGTAGCAGGAAAATAATGTGGTTTCCTGTGTGGGATCATGTTCTGTGTACAAAACAGTGTGTACCACAAGTGAGGTCACAGCCTGAAGGGCAGTTGAAGAGTACTAGATCAGAGCCTTCAGAGACTTCAGTTCATGTTGGTATCTCTACGAGTATCTTCTAGATTATATCTTTAAATGTGGATGAACCTGATAGTGAATAAAATCCTGTTTCTGTAACAGAAAAGATGACCAGTAGCGTTGATGGGTTGGGTTTTTTGTGCATGTTTTTGTGAATTTTGACAACTGTCTATTAGTCATTTGGTAGTGTTTATATAAGTCACTCTGAAGCAATCACACAATCTGAAATCTTTTTTCACTTGGCAAAAATGAAAAAAAAAAAAAAGTTACTTAGGCTTAAGTGGTTTTTTTATTATCCTGAAAATTGTTCTAGGGTGAGGGGAGGGAAAGGTTCAGTCCTCTCTTTTACTTTTTGGTGAGCACTGTGCTGGCTAAGTGTTCATCATATAATAGAGGGTAAAGGAGTGTAGAGACATGCATAGACTATTTGTATCTCCTTAAACAAGCATCCTTTGTGGATAAGTAGAAATAATTCTTACTGAATTTCAGCCCTGTGCATGTAAAAAAAAGCTGCAAATACATTTCAGGTGTAAATTCCTCACTGGTATAAGGAGACTCATGGGAATTAACATGATGCCAGAAACTGTTTTATTTTGCCTGTTGGAATTTTTCTTTTTAAGCATTATTTTTTCTAAATACAGCCTTTTCTGTTTATTTGGACCAGTTACATGATAGCAGCTGATATTTTTTCCTTTGCTTTAAATGGTTTCTAAGGTTTTTTGGATGCCTACTTCATAGTTCAGTCTACAGTGATCTGCTTTCTTCTATTTTGTCTTCTAGTTTCAGTAAATTACTTTAACCCTGCTCCTGCTTCCTTTTTCCCCCTGCCCCCATTGTTGTAGCTCCTGCCCACACTGAAACCAGGAGACAAATGCTTTGCTTTAGAGCTGTGATTCATACACGGTTCACACAGCTATTGGTTGAGTCAATGAGTCCTCTTGTGCTTGCCTACAGCATAAGTGTCACCAGTGTGGCACCGTGACCTCCTCCCATTCCCCACACAGCCTCAAGCCCCCATTCCCACTTGGGCATGACATTATCCTCCCAGTCCAGAGGAATTGATTTCACTCTGTGGGATGGATGTTTCCAATATAGCCTCACTACCATTTTTTATGATTGCTTGTCACTGCTCTGCTCTGAGACAGTGCCAGGTTATCTGATTGTGTCCTCCTGGAAGCTTGAGTGGGGAATGGTAGCACAGCAGGGAAGGGTGATACCTGATGTTTCACTAAGCTCCCACGTTCCACTGGGAGGTGCCCTGTGGCAGAGGTGTGGGTGCCATAGGAACCAGTTGGGTGGTTGTCCAGTGAATGGCTGTGTGAACTGTGAAGGAGTTAGAAAGCCAAGTGTCAGCTTGCTCTTCTTCCATCTCTAACCGGAGAAACCGATGGCTGCTGGGAAGGGAGGGAGCTTCACGCCTGTTAGGTAATAGCAGGGTATTTGTGGTGTTCTAAGAATCAGCCTTCAGATGGGTCTGTCCTTCAAATGAATCACTGAAGCACAGTCCTTTTTTCTAGCAGAAGGTAAGGAACTCCTAATACTTCTGGAAACAGCAGGAAAATAACCCTTTGTGTATTAACAGACCTAACTGAAGATGAATGTGGGAATATGTGGAGCATGGTAGAAGCAGAGATTCAGATCAGGATGAAGAGGGTTGAACTTTTAGACTGGTGTGAAGGAGACTCACAGACAGTGGTGGCTGCAGAGGAGGAGGAGGTGGTGTCCACCAGTATTGGCAGGACTTGAGAAGCTGTAGACAAGCAGAGAGGAGGAAGGGAATGCTCAGCTGCAGAAGGACTGAAGGAGTTTAAAGATAGGCCTGTGTAGGCAGGCTGGTGCATTATGTGAAGAAAGGGCAGTATCACTGATATTAGTTGTTACTGAATCTGTGGAGAAAAGAACTGCAGTGAGGATTTTGTCAGAGACAGTGAGAATAAACATGTTAAAATGCAGGACTATTGATAGATGAGACTACTTTGTTGTGGAGGAGGGTGTTTACACAGCTGGTGCTAGAGAAGTAAACTGGAAAATAGGGATGCAATCAAGATGAAATCTGAAAAATACGAGATTTGAACTTTTGTAAGGGTAATTCTCTTGGTAGTAGGTGAAGCAGAAGACTAGAAGCCAGCATTCTCCATGAAAGGTGTCGACTTTTGCCACTGAAAATGATTTTGCATCATTTGCCTGTATAACTGCGTTATTATTTATACATTCTTCTACAGGATGTTTCCATTTACTTTTCCCTATAATAGAAGATTCCTCTACACTGTCCAGAAACCATCTCCTACTACTATAGCAATAAACTTTCCTGAGACTTAAGAAACAAACTTGGGTGATTTATATAGATTTATACTAGATCTTTTCTCTTTCTGATTTTGATAGCATTTCAAGAAAACAACCTTGATGGAGTCCAGGAGCTCTTACAGATTTTGTATTCACAGCTTCCCATCAACTCACACTGAGCTTTCCTTACTTATTAACTGTAATTACTGTAATTAAGGATTTAAAAAAAAGGTTTAACCAGTGTACTTGGATAGTATAAAGCTTGGATGGTATTAAATGTGTAACTCAAGATTATAAAAATTCTAAAACATTAAAAAGCAAAACAGTTGCTTTACTATACCTGTTTTGTAGTATGTATATAGAGTTACAAAGTGAACATAAAGAAGTTACCTGATGGAAAGTCATCTTTCCATGTTTGTTACCAGAAAGTCTTTTCCACCTTAGATGTCAAAAATAAATTTCCTTCGTTAACTTCTTGACCTCTGGAAGTCAAGTGAGCTTTCTGTATGTCTGACATCAGCTCTAGGAATAAAAGTTCTGAAATGAGCTTCGGTTGACAGTGTTAGTAATGACATGTAAAGAAGTAAAAACTTTTTGTATAACTTCATTGGCTTTCCAAAGTAAATGGACATAAAAATCTCTTTTTATAAGTAAAATGGAACTCAGAGATGTCCCATTTAAACCAGAAAGTAATTGCTGTTTTTACATACTTTTCTAAGCCAAAAGGCTGTTTTCTCCTAAATCGTTTATTTTAGCAGAATTCCTTTTTAATTAAGATGAGCAGGAGATAAAAATAAGCCCACTGTTGTCCATCCACGAAGTGAAATGATGTAATCCTCTGAAATAGAAAGTAGCTTTGCAGTGGTATTTCTCTGCTTTTCATCAGCAGTCATGTTTCTAGTACATATTTTTGAAATTTTTCCCTTTTTTCAACTGAAGATAAAATGTTTCTTAATACTGACTTGATACCAACCAAGCTCTTGCATTTTAGAGGATAAACAAACAGAAGGAGGTGCAGTCCTCTTTCTATCTTCATATTATTTATAAACACACACACACTCCCAGTTGGTTTTCTGAAAATCAAACTCAGTTTAGGACATAATTTTCCCAATATTTGTTACTCTACCTCATTATTTTGAGCTCTTCAGCAAGCCATGAACTTTTAAAAGGACAAACCTCCTTCAAGTTGGACTGCTGCACACTTGACTTAGCAGTGTATGAATCTGATTTAAAGTTGGAAAGGATAGTGCCAAAGCAATAGAGTTGCTGTTCCCAGTGATGTGGCATGTATGAGACCACTGCTGGGGTGTCACTATGTCTGGTTGTTATATTTGAGTTTTAAAATAATTTTGCTTTTAAAATAATCTAAAGGCTTAACAAAAGTTTGCAAACTATTTGTCTTTTAGTCTAGCATTCTGTTTTGCTTAGTGGTAATAAAGTTTAAGACAACTTGTTTTACAAGGTAATATAGGAAAAGGAGATTTTTTTTTTTTTTAAGTAGGAAAAGCTCTTCTTCCAGCAGGTAGTGCCATAGCAGCATGTAATGTTGTAACAAGACAAATGCAGAATAGCAGGAAGATACTACTTTTGATGAAGTAGTTAATTTTTGGAATCTAGGGTGGCTATTGCAGAATGTCTCCACATGGAACTGTTTATGTTAAGATGTTTCCAAAAGGTTTGCAGCCTCACTCCAGAATTTTGCACTAAATGCAGGAACTGGTTGTTGAACTTTACCTGTGTCATCCAGGCAGTGAGATACAATGGCTTCTTTCATCTTTAAAATGCTCGGCTCCTGGACTTTATATGAAGTACAGATACAGAGAAGTTTACTTAGACGTCTTGGTCTTGTAAGAGCCTCCTCCTCCTCCCTCACAAGCTTTTTAAGCTCTGCTCTAGAGGACTGGTTTTCTACCAAATGCAGGTGCCTGCTTCTTCAGTGTCTAATATTTCTTTTTAGGAAGAGGATGGAGACTATACTTATGTAGAAAGACTTAGAATCCCACTTGATCATGGGACTCTGTTGGTGATGGAAGGAGCTACCCAGGAGGATTGGCAGGTAAGAGCTCCTTGACATTGTTCATGTGCTTTACATGCCATTCAGTTTTCCAGGTATGCTGAGGCACTCCCATGAAGGTATGGGACATTCTGCTTCCAGTGGCACAACTGTTTTCCAAGGCATTAGTATTGCCTTCTGCCTCAGAATTTCAGAGCACCCACAGAAACAATGGGTTTGCTTTCATGTGCCAAGTGATGCAGTAGGAATCAGCTCAGATGTTCCAGCATTAAAGTTCAGCAATGAAGGTTGCAGCCTGCAGTGGAAAAAGCAAAATCAGTATAGAAACTTGGAATATCAAAAAGTTGTAACTTAATTTAAGAAGTCTACAGTAATGTACAAAGGCTTTTTGTTTTCAATGGCCCTGAGCAGTCAGAACCTGATTTTTTTTACCTTAGCTAAGTGTTTAAAAATATAAATAAAAAGCCATTGCAAGAAATGAAGGTTTTATTCATTGTTTGATTACCTGTATTTTAAATGCACAAGCTCATGCTTCTTTTTTTTTTTTTTTCCCCCTAATGCCACTTACAGCATCGAGTGCCTAAGGAATATCATTCTAGAGGTGAACGGATAAACTTGACATTTAGGATCATTTATCCAGAACCCAATGGAGTTTGGAAGTGAAGAGCCACTTTGGACATTGGTGGATATACACCCGTAGCAGATCTAGAGCCTTAGATTGCTACAGATTTAAAGGAAGCCTTACAGGAACAGAGTTCCTTGAAGTGGTGGGGAACAGAGTTGCTATTATGAAGATCTTTGGCAATAAGAAGCTGCCTGTGTTATGTGGACAGAAATTATATGTTATTAGATGATACTAAACCTGCAGGCCTTAAGTTTGTGAGCAGTGATTCTTCTTAAAAGAGCACAAAGCACGTGAAAGATTTGAGAGGTCCCAACTGGAGCAGACAGATTCAGTGAGCAGATAGTTTTGCACCTTGTCTTGTCTCTCCTTTACTCCCAAGTCTTTTTCTGTGTTGGAAGTAACGACAAGATGGGATTCTTTGATGTAAAGCCACCTCCATGTGTCTGTACAGAAATGAGAAAGCTGCACTTGGTGATGATCTCTGGGTATTACTCATCTCGCCAAAGGGTAGTGCACTGCTTTTTATCTGTAGGTTGCAGAATCTTTTCCAATTAAGCAAACAGTTTCATAAATTAAATAACTACTTGAATTATACTGGTGTCTAGTGGAACAGAGGGTCAAGGCTCTCTTCTGCTATGCACTCTGTGGTCAGACTTTATCCTGTTTATACATGGAGACAGGACAAGGCAAAGCCAAGCAACAGAGACACCTGACGACTCTGCTCCTGGGTCAGTGCATATTGCATTAAAGAATATCACTTGGAGGGTTATCTCTTGAGCCTCTGCTGTCACAGATCAGCAGTCAGCACCTGAGACCAGATTCCAGGCTGACTTGCTGGAACCCTTCAAGTTTGCCTGCTGCGACTCAACTGCTGCTTGGGAAGCAGTGGGCTGATGACTGCAGTCTGGATGTTAAGTCATGATTGCTGCCTGTGTGGTTAAATTCTCACTGCAGCTAAATATCATCACTGTACTGGATCAAATCATAGGTTTGGTCCATCTTCACTGTCTGCCTGCAGTAGGGTCTAAACATAGGTAAATACCCTATGCCTTGTAACACGTTACTGTTGTTCAGCAAGCTAACGTCCCTCTTCACGGTAAGAATAAATTGGTGTTGGGAAAATATCTGTCTTTTCTCAGCCAGAATTTGTTGTTGTTTAAATTCTTATTTGATGAGAACAGTCAAGTTGTTAATACTCAGTTATGCCTATGTTTTAATGTTATTGATGACAGCAAGGACATAAATGTTGAGCCATTTAACTCCCTGTGGTCTGAAATTGGGCAGAGTCATTTCCTAGAAGCAGCTTCTCTACCTAAATCACCATACATTATTCTCCTAAAATGAATTAATGTTATTAGAAAACTTAACTTTGTTATCTAATGATGTCTTCACTTTTACCCCATTTTGTACAGAAATGTTTTTGGAGTATATTTAATGTTATTTCCTTGCATTTGAATCTTTTCTCTAGGCTCTGTGATGTATTTCATGGGAATCAGAGTTGAAGGAGGCAGACACTTACTTTCATGTTTGCTTTCTTTGGGTCACTGGAGCTTTGTGCACATCCCTGTATGTGTGTCCAGGTTTGGCAGTCCTGACAGAGAGTGATTTTCCTTAACCAAGGGACAGTGCTAATTTCTCAAGGTGTTCTGAGAAGACATTTGCCCATATCAATTCATACAAGCTCCATTTGTTTTCACTGTGTTAAGAGCAACCAGGCTGCAAGAAAAAGTAGGAGATGGGGATGAGTTGGAAACTTTTAAACCCCCAAACGTCAGCCTATGGAAATTGCAACTCATTTGAATTCAGTGAATCTACAGCACAAAACTAATGGCAGGACCTTGGAGGCTGATACTGTTGTGGAAGAACAGTTTTTCACTTCCTTTCTTGGTTTCAATTTGTAATGTTAGCAAATTTTGGTTTAGTTTTGTTACTTCCTTTGATCTGGGAAAAGACCAGGTTTTCTTCCCCAGAAATGAAATGATTTATAGGAGAAATGTTCTATCCCCCAGCGCTCCTTTTGTTGCTGGAGTCTACTGTGTTCTGCTTTCTCTCACGTGTCAGCTTCACTGTATCCAAATCTGGTTGACAGTGAGGAGAAGGCATATGGCATCATTCCCCAGCCTGTCCTGTGTGTACCGGCTGCAAGGGGAACAGTTGGCCTAGAGGTCAAGTTTCTTTGTCAGCTGGGAACTTGTGGGTCCTTCCTTCCTTCCTTCCCCCACCTCCTCCCCAAAAAAGTCAGCTAGCCAGATGGCAGCAAATTGCAATCTCCTGCCTGCAGAGACAGCAGGAAATGGCTTTGAGCAGAGGAGATTCCAGCCTAGAGCTCCTCAGGAGACCTTTCTGCAGGGATGTTTTTCCTGTCGGTAGAAATTTGTTCCTGAATGCTACAGGCACTCTTACTGACTTCTCAAAATGGGTGTGCGCAGAAGTGAGATTTTAGAAGTCTTGAGCCTGGTGGTGTTCCCATAGCACCTAAAGATTTTTCACTAGAGACCAGGGCAACTTGCAATTTTCTTGTGCAACTGTTCAGCTGTGTCTGCTGTTGCACTCAGGTGCATAGGGCAGCATGGTTAGAATGGTAAATACACAGTTAGGTTCCATTCTTTAACTTGAAAATAGGTGGAGGAACCTTTCCCCTAGTTGCATGGATTTGAAAACAGCATTTCTAAAAATGTCATCCAAACGAATTACTTGCCAGTTATAAAACTTGCTTTCTTCCTTCTCAGGACTGTTGTGACAGTACAATGCTCTCAGCCAAAAACTTTCTGAAAAATGATTTAAACTCTGAATACACTAAGGTAAAGTAAAAGGTATTGTTTATATGTACACAGAGGATTCGAGGGCAGGGAGCTGGCCTGGGGGTTTTGTTTTTGTGGTTGGCACCAGATTCTGTCTATCTGAGGTGCTGCAGCAGCTGCTAAGGGCTGCTTTGCTTACAGAACACCTCTGTGTCATTATTCTTGATGTGGAAGATACAAACTGTAGGTTTACTCTTTTCTTTGAAATACAGAATGGTTTGGGTTGGAAGGGACCTTGAAGATTTCAGAAGAGTATATATGTCTCTTTGAAAAAATGCTCAAAAATTGCATTCTTCAAAACTGTTCATCTGTGGCTTTCAAACAGATGGAATCTACTAATAACCCCAGGTAAGATTCCCTTTTCCAAAACAGCCATCACCTTTTCCAAACTGTAATGGCCCTCAGATTTGATGATAAGGAGCAGATAAATGGAAGCTGTCTTTGGTAAGGATGGACAGTAGCCTGCCTTCCTCAGGGAGCATGCAGGATGGAGCTGTTCTGAAAGAAAACCACAACTGGGTCTATATGTAACCATTCATTTATTTAACAGCTATATAGGCAGTAACATTTTTAATTAACCACACTAGTGTCAGGCATCACTCTGTCCCCATGCTGCTTGTAATCATTTCATCACAGAATACTCGAGTATTCAAGCACAAACTGTTGATGAGGTTGGAGTGTATCTGATTCTTCTGCACTTTTGGGCTGCAATGGGTTGATTTGCGTACACACCTTTTAAAATTGATAGCAAATTCTGTCACTTCTCTGCTCTGAGGTTTTGGGGTTTTGTTGGGGTTTTGGGGGTTTTTTTTTGTGAAAAAGAGCTCTTTAGGATATTCAGTTTTGATGAGCTTTAAAGCCATAGATAATTTTACTCTGTCTATTATCAGATGAATTCTACCTGTGACTTTTCCACTTGTCGTGACTGATAGGGTTAGTATAGCTACACACAGTAATTTATAGCTACAAATAGTAATTTATAGCTGCAATACTAATGTAGAAGGAGACAGGGTGCCAGGAAGGGGTTAAGAAGTCAGAATTTTTATACTGTAGTGTTGGCAAAATACAGAGAACTGTTCTCCTGGGGTTTGGGATAAAAGACGTGTATGATGGGTGCTGTGAATCCGTGTCTCGGTTTTGAGACAAATTTCAGGAGAATTCATCTCAAAGATACAGCAGCCATTTCTGGGCATAAAGCAGATGATTAGAGGATAGTGTCATCATAAAATCACCCCAGGACAATCCATAATGCGTCCTCCTCAAGTGCTGCTACTTGCTACTATTGCCTTAGCTCAAAAGCGTTTAACACCCACTTTGCCTTTTCTGGTTATAAACGTTTTGAGAGTGGATAGGAAATCTGCCTCACTATGGTTTGTTTTCAAAGTGCTTCTTTTCCATCCTTGAGGTTTCCACAGCAACCTGGATAATTTGTTCAAATTGGAGCATCCTGGTCTGTCCCGCCTGCACCCAAGTTCTGCTGAGATCTTGCGAGTTTCATCTCTTCTTGACACACTTGGGGGTGACTGGCGAGAGTTGGCCATGAGAGCACTGGCCCTTCCCAAAGAGTCATCAAGATGACAGATGTGTGCTTTCTCCCCTGTTGCCCTATTTGATTTACCTCCTCTTTCTGTGTGGCATTGGGTACGGCTTTGTGGAGTTACTGCCAGCTCCCTTGAAGCTGGCAGGTCTTTGGTGGCTCAAGCTGGGAAAGCACCTCTTGGGGGAGCTGGGAGGCCTTGTTTTTAAGTAAAGGAAGTGGGGACTGTATTGAAGAATTTTCATCAGAATAAGGAGCAAGGAGGTCTGTTCCATGGCCCCCATTGTTTGTTTGATTCAGGTTTCCCAGCAGACACAAAAACTTTGTTCTATTCACACAGGAGACTTTGCTGGCTGAGCAAGACTTAGAGCAAAGTCTTCATGTCTCAGGGGATCATCCTGACAGTGCTCACTGGATCCAGAATGGTGCTCAGCTGAAAGTTGTTTTCATCTAAACTTGTGTGTGCAGCTGCTTTGCTGGTCACAGAGGATGTTACTTGTTCTGTTGCTCTGCTCCCGTTGTGGAGGCATCACATAGATCCATGCTGAAGAGTGGGTTGACATTACAGCTGATCTCTGAAATGCCAGTGCCAGTCCTCTGCCCGTGGGCATGTGTTTCCAGCAACACTCTTGTGCCATGCAGCCTGCAGTGGCTGACCTTGGGAAGTAAGCTGCCAAAACATGGCCCCTTAAAGCAAAAAAAGAGCAGAAAAAAGGGCTACTTGGAAGAGCACATGGACTAGAAAGAGCCTCAGTGTTGGATGGGATGGGATTTGTAGCTGTGACTTATCAGAATTATCATTGGGTCCTCATCATCATTATGGAAGGCTGTGGGAAGGCTTCTTGCCTGAAGAACTTCTGATGCAGAGAGCAAAAGAATAAAGCAGGAGTGAGCGGAGACGTGACTTGCCAGAGGGTGTACTGGCCTAGATATACAACCCACACTCCTTGGCTGGTTTGTCAGGCTGCAGAATCTACATGGTTCCCAATTTCCTCTCCCCATGTCCTGCTTTCTGGGGGTGGATCAATGCCAAGGAGGAGACAGTCTGTCCAACTGACATGGCATGCCTTTAGCTTGAGATACCTGGGGGAGCTTGGAGAGGAGGGGCCACAAGGTGCAGGCTCCCCAATTTTTTGGGAGAAGCAAGGGCAAGTGGTGGAAGAGGGATTAAAAGTTGCCTGATGGTGTTCTCTGTTGGGAAGCAGTGGGAGGGGAAGGGAGGGGAAGTGGTGGTCACATCAGTGAGACAGTGTCTGACAGACTGCATAATGCAAAATTTGCCAATACCTGCACTTTCCCAGCACTGATGAAGCCATGACAGTTCATGCCAGAGAAGAGATTGTTACCCTGGAATAAGCTGACGAGCCAGCCTGAAGAAATCCTCCCAGGCCTCAGGGCAAGGAGAGCGATTGAGTGAGGCAGGGCAGGGTGGGCACAGGACACAGGATCTTGGTGCTGCAGCAGCCACAGGTAGAAAAAAATGTCCTGAGCATTGGCTGCTTCTCTGTAACATCCCTGTATTTTGGTCTGATCATTTTATCCTGGTGACCTCACCAGTTGTCTCCTGGCTTTAGTTCCCTTGCAGAGACTAAAGTGGCTCTATTTTACCTTAGAAAAGCTGCTTCCTGCTGTTAAACAGATCATTCCTCAGCTTTGGGTGCTGTGGGCTTTCATCTGACAGGAATGGGGTTCTGCCTGTCCACGTTAGCACCACTCCGGCTCCTCTTCGCAAGGCAGGGCTTCACTTTCTGAGCCATCACTCAACAATTTACTGATGTGGTTGTTACAGTTTTTGTCTAAAGTCCCCAGAAAAGTTTAGAGATTGAATAAAAAGGTCTCAAGGATTAAGTTACTTGAAGCCTGATAGTTCAATTGTCAAGAAACTTCTGTTTTAATCTCTAGACCACAGTTGATTTCTTTCTTGATTGCTTACAAATAGACTTATAAAGAAGAGAAAAAAATGAAATTTATTCTGCTGAAATAAGTGGATGCTGTATAGTGTTTTTAGCTACAGAAGAAAATGGAAGATAAAATCCATCAGAAGGGCTAAGATCTGATTTGTGGTACTAACTTAGGATTTTTAGGAATATAGGAAAGACTTTCCTTTTGCCTGAATTCCAAAGCAGCCAGAGCCTTTGTGGCCATGTTCTCTGCTGCTCAGGCCTTCCTTGTTATATTTGAAATGTGTGGTCAGTTTTGTCCAAATCTGAGAGAGGATGGGAAGTCTCAGAAATAATTCAATTTCTTCAGCTCTTGCAAATCTCAGCAGTTGGGTACAGAAGAAAGAACCAAGACAAGTGCTCTGTGCTCTGACAGCTCTGGGTTACACTGGGCCTTCCTGGCAAGGAGCAGGAGAATCCTCCTCTCCTCTCTGCCTTGCCAGTAGCATTTCTGCTCTCTAGCTGACTCGTGGCAGCACAGAATGCATGGCCATCAGCACCGTCCCAGCCACCAGCTCAGTGTGGAGCATGGGGAGGGTTGGAAATTCCCAGGATTCATCAGCAAAGTTCTTCCCTGCACACAGAAAGTCTTTTTTCTTCTAGAAATTTTTTAATAATTTTGTGAGGCAATATGTTTCTTCCAGATTTTGAACCTGAGACAGAATGTCCTGAACTAGAAATCCTAATTTCTGTGCTGGTAACTTGATAGGGTCACAGTAACAGCTGAACATGGTAATACCTTAACAGTTGAAGCCATGGGAGGTTAGAGGTTTTACTTCATGTGCCAGCAACTTGTACGAGGAGGACTATTCAAAGCAGTCAGTATCTTAATTAGTTTAAAGTTAGTTTCATTCTTTAAAGAGCTGAGTTTTCTGCAATCACTGATCTTCAGTCATTGGAAGCACACTTTTTTCCTGTATCCTCATATCACTGTGTCCTGATGCATCAATAACAGTGCTGGGAAAAGCTGCCATCCCTTCTGATGCCTGTGAGGCCAAACAAGGGAAGTTTAATGTAGTAGTCTTTTGTCAGGAAACACTTTGCAGCTCTCTTTGAAAAAAAAAGAGTTTTATTACTACATTTATTGCTAGTGGTGTGATGACAGCCAAATGCTGTTAACTTGTGAGGTGCAACTGAAACACTGACTTTTCACTTCAGCTGTCACTTTACAATTTAAAGGATTCTGTGTAGAGAATAAAATAATACATTTCTGTGAGAAGCGTTCATACATGCAAACATTTTAGTCTGTACTTTCTCCTAATGGCATGGGGCAGAAGGTATTGCACCTCGTAAAAAGGCAGGCAAGACTGAAACTGAGATATTTGAGGGAAAAGGAGCTTTGAACACACACATTTTGTATTAACCGTGTTGAATCATGAGCTTCTCACAAGTAGTGACAAGTGTGATGACCTTCAGCTGTGCTGTGGGTGTGTCCTCGCAGCGCTGGCTGCTGTGCTGGAGGGAGATGATCCTGCTCCCGTGTCTGGTCCCAGGTCAGTTCCCAGCTAGGGAGAGCCACCTTTGGGAATAGTGAACCCCACGGCGTCCCTGTGCCAGTAAACATTGCTGAGCTGCTGGGCCTGGGCTCACGTGGGGCCTGTAAAACTCTTGTGTCTCGAACTGAGGAAGAGAGAATAGGAACCACAGCAGGGACAGGAAAGAGAAGCCGGGCTTCAGGGATGGGCTGAGGAGGATCATACCATGAAGCTCTCTGAAAAAAAGAAAAAGTTGAGAATCTATAACCTGGCTGAATTTCCCACTCATTACTTTAGGGAGACTTGGAAAGAAATATTTAATCTAAAATGGCCAAGTTATATATAGAAATG
Organism: Aleadryas rufinucha; assembly: GCA_013397815.1. Taxonomy (NCBI): domain Eukaryota; kingdom Metazoa; phylum Chordata; class Aves; order Passeriformes; genus Aleadryas; species Aleadryas rufinucha. Next base: position 55,719 of record VZTH01019008.1, read on the forward strand.
AGACATGCAAATGCGACAAACCTTTTCTCTTAAAATGCTATTTTACCTAGAAAATTACCTTAAAACCTCAGTGTCAAGGGGACACCATTTCTGTGGCAGATTGCCTGGTGAGATGTAAAAATCCTTCCATGCTCCTATAATCTGTACGCTGGACATATCCAGTTTGAAACACCCCTCAGAGAACTTGCCCATCCTAGCAACTCCCTGCTACGTTGGGAAGAGCTTTCTCATGGAAGTGGCTTTAGTAGAAATAAGTTTTCATCAGCTGCCTGCACAGATCCCAGCAGAGACCTGAGCCTCCTGCTACCACTCACAGGTGCCTTGCTGGATGTAGCTGCCCTCCAATATACGGGAAGTGCTGTCAGGAAATCTCCTCATGCTTTATTACCTGAGGTTTCTCCCTCATCTCATGCTGTGAGGAACAAAAATCATGGTGCTTGAGGTGTGAAGGAGACCCCCAGCCTGCAGGAGGCTGGAAGAAGAATGTGCTGCTGAACAAGCCAGATCTTCTCTTGCCTCTGGAGGTTTCCAGTCCTGCAGCTAAGGCCTTGCCAATACCTGCCTGCTGCAAGGGGGAGATATGCTTATTCCTCACCTGTGCTGTTGGCTGCAGGGCTCCCCACGGCTGCCCCCAAATGATGTCAGGCAGGATGCCCCTTGGCATGGCCCAGGGAACATGAGGGATCTGTCTTTGGAAAAATACTTCAAGGGACACGGCCAGCATTTAAAGTGCTGGCTGCATGTTGCCCTGCTGGCTGCCTGACTGTAGGATTACCCTCAGGCAGTCAGCTGCTGGGCTGGCTTGGTTTTAATTTAATTATTTCAAAGGAAGAAAATGTTTAAAGGCTACTGAAGTCGAAAAACTGGAAAGGAAGGTAAAGTATATCCAACCAAATACATAAGGAAGGGGATATGACAAACCTGAGTGCATAGCTCTTGCGAGTTGTTAGCCAGTTAATTCCCTGGTGTAAATGTACTCACGTGCTGGAGAGAGGCCTAGCTGCCCAGGTAAGCTGCATTCTGTGTGCTGCAGTTTTGTTATGATAGCTAGAAAGAAACAACAGTTTGTCTTTCTCCAGGCAGAAGCCTAAGAGTGGGTTTCAGCTGGGTCTTGTTGGGTAACTTGGGTTCCCCCATCAGAAAGGTACACTTTGGAATTTAAATCAGATGTGCATGCAGAGAAAGAGACACAAAGATTTCTGCTTTTGGAAGTAGTTTGTATTTGCTGCCTGTTTACTGGGTTGTCATCTCCAGTTTGTAAGTGGTATCTGTTAGGTTGCAGTTGGCTGAATGTTTTTATTGCTATTTTAAAAATGGTTGTTCCAAGGTATGAATTCTGCTGGAGAGAGAACAGCAGCTCCTTCCTCTTCCCTGATAGAAATGAGTCCCCAGACCAGGGTGCTGAGTGGAGATGTGCACAGCAAAGCCCTGTGTGGTGGCTGGAAATGCCAGGACAGCAAGAGGCAGCTTTTACTCTTGAGAATGTTTTGGGAGAATATTTGAAACCTCCATGCTGGGTATGGATTAAGGCATCCTGCTGAGAAGCAGCTTATCCTGCTGGCTCTCAAAGGACCCCATCAACTGACAGACAGTGGAGTTACTGCTCTGTTTTGGGACACCAACTGTGGTGTTCACTGTGACTGCCCAGCTACAGGTGGTTTCTGTAGAAGTTCAAAAGTTTCTTTTCCTGCAGGAAGAGGTGGATATCTCTCTCCATCCTCTTCTTAATCTTTCCCTTCTATGGCATGAGATCTGATAGCCGGCAAAAGGATAATGTTTAATAGGGGGTGTGTGTGTTTCCAACAATCACATTTTTAAATGAATAACCAGATGACAAGCTAATTTCCATGCTGCTGTTTCAGCAGCAATAATTGTTTCTCCTCCTGTAAAACTGGTGTTTTAATTACCCAAGGCCCCAAATATGCATATGAAATGTTCCTAGCTCTGGTAAAGGTTCCTTACTGCCCCTGTGCAGTGTGCTGGCATACAATGTGGCTTCGTGAAAGGAAATGGAATCTTGAAATAAGGTAATGAAATGAACTGAACACAAAGGACATTAATTATGATGAAATGAAATGCAAATGAAAAATACTGGAAAATGCTGAAATGAAAATATTTAAATGGAATGGGATGACATGAGGTACAGTGAAAAGTTTTGAAACTTGCTGAAATGACACACGTTGAAATCTCAAAATCAGGGAATGAAGTGAACCACAGAGACAGAAAAAGAATTACTATTAAATTTTCTCAGGTGCAGAGCACATTGGGGGAACCAAGGAGCAAGGTGTGGAGCGAGCAATGTTGAGGTATTGCTGCGCTCCCCTTGGCACGCCTTTTGTAGCTGCAGTGTCCTTGGAGCTCTGGGCTTTGTATTTTTTTTCCATCCTAGCCCTAGGCAGAGCAGTAAAATCAGCACTTTCCTACACAGAGGTGCCCAGCACGTGGGTGTTGCCAAGGAGTAAGGTGTGGAGGGAGCGGTGGTGGTGCAGTGCATTGGGTTTTTTTTGCAGTGAAATGGACTGGAACTTGCCGAAATGATACCCATTGAAATAGTGAGATTTCATTTCCTTTAATGAATTGAAGAATTTCATTTTGAAATGAATTTTCATTTCATGAAAGGAAATGAAATCTCCAAACCAGGGAAGGAAGTGAACTGAACACACAGGAAGTACGATGAAATGAAAAACAATTGAAAAAAACCCAAAAAAATTCTGAACTGAAGTGAAAACTTTTAAGAGGAATGGGATGACATGAGTTGCACTGAAAAGTTCCAAAACTTTTCTAAATAATACCCATTGAATTCTCCATATCAGGGAACAAAGTGAACTGAACACACAGGAGAGGAATTACGATAAAATGAAACGCAATCAAAAAAAAGAAAACTCTGAAATTAAATGAAGACAATTAAATTGAATAGGTTGACATGAAGTGCAGTGAAATAGACCAAAATGTGCTGAAATGTTACTCATTGAAATCACAAGATTGCTTTTCCTTTCATGAAATAATACCGGGAGCAAGTGAAATTAAGGCCATGATTTAAACCATTTGAGTAAATACAGTTTTTATGTTAACGCCTTGGAGATCTAACTCTGGGGATTATGTCACAGGATATGTTTTCTAAATTTTCTCAAATAATATCTTCAAGGCCTCTCAGTTATTACCATGGTGATCTTGCTCCAAACTCAGCATTGAAAATTTCCCAAAACATTTTATAATCATATTTTTGAGGGTATTAAATATTTGCTCTACCTGAGTTTGCCTTCATACTGAACTTTCTGTAGGAAACCAGACAGGCAGTTTGGACTGGGACGTGTGTTGAGGTTCAGATATCAAGTCAGCCAACCATTTTTTTACAGAACTTTGGATACTTTTGGGCTAGAGCAGATTAAATTTATCTTGCTTCGAATAAATGTGGAATGCTTTTCTGCACTGCCAGAACAAGACTCCTATGTCATCTTGTTTCTGCATTAGAGACAATTTCAGCCCCAGAAATCCTCCAAGTTGGTCATCAGGATTGTCTTCGTAGAGGGCTGTACTGAGGAAACAGATTTCAGCCTTTGCTGTGCTGCAGAATCAAGTTGTCAGGAATTTAAGTGGTTGTAAATGGAGCTTTTGGAGAGAAAGTTGTTGTACTGCAGCAGGGATGTATGGGCTAAATTTAGCCACTAAAATCAACAGTAAAAAACACAGCCTTCTGCTGGAATGATTCAATTTGACCAAACATAAAATTGTTCCCTTATTAAGCTAATAGTGTCTCCCAACAAAAAGGCTTCAAACTGACCCTGGCCCTAAAGCTGCCTGGGGGAGCCAAGAAGCCAAGAGATTGCAGCCAGGTGTTTTATTAAAACCAAGGCTCTTAATGTTTCTTTTACACTGGCAAGGAGCAAAACAGCCAGCCTTCTGGAAACACTAGCAAGTGTCTCTGGTCCCCTCTCTCTTAAAACTGTGTTCTTGTTCCATTTTATCCCCTTCGAGACAGAGCTGTAATTAACATGGTTTGTTTTCAGTGCAGGTCCTGAAACATTGCAACTGCTGAGGCAATTTTAGAGGAGGGGGGAACCAGTCCTAAGACTTACCCAAAGACAAGGTTGAGACTTTCTGATGGTGAACTCACAAGAACAAGGCCATTTCTGTGTGCTGGACTATGGCACAGGATGTGTATTGTGTATGTAAGCTTCTGGGGTTTTTTTCAGATTATTTGNGCAGTAAAATCAGCACTTTCCTACACAGAGGTGCCCAGCACGTGGGTGTTGCCAAGGAGTAAGGTGTGGAGGGAGCGGTGGTGGTGCAGTGCATTGGGTTTTTTTTGCAGTGAAATGGACTGGAACTTGCCGAAATGATACCCATTGAAATAGTGAGATTTCATTTCCTTTAATGAATTGAAGAATTTCATTTTGAAATGAATTTTCATTTCATGAAAGGAAATGAAATCTCCAAACCAGGGAAGGAAGTGAACTGAACACACAGGAAGTACGATGAAATGAAAAACAATTGAAAAAAACCCAAAAAAATTCTGAACTGAAGTGAAAACTTTTAAGAGGAATGGGATGACATGAGTTGCACTGAAAAGTTCCAAAACTTTTCTAAATAATACCCATTGAATTCTCCATATCAGGGAACAAAGTGAACTGAACACACAGGAGAGGAATTACGATAAAATGAAACGCAATCAAAAAAAAGAAAACTCTGAAATTAAATGAAGACAATTAAATTGAATAGGTTGACATGAAGTGCAGTGAAATAGACCAAAATGTGCTGAAATGTTACTCATTGAAATCACAAGATTGCTTTTCCTTTCATGAAATAATACCGGGAGCAAGTGAAATTAAGGCCATGATTTAAACCATTTGAGTAAATACAGTTTTTATGTTAACGCCTTGGAGATCTAACTCTGGGGATTATGTCACAGGATATGTTTTCTAAATTTTCTCAAATAATATCTTCAAGGCCTCTCAGTTATTACCATGGTGATCTTGCTCCAAACTCAGCATTGAAAATTTCCCAAAACATTTTATAATCATATTTTTGAGGGTATTAAATATTTGCTCTACCTGAGTTTGCCTTCATACTGAACTTTCTGTAGGAAACCAGACAGGCAGTTTGGACTGGGACGTGTGTTGAGGTTCAGATATCAAGTCAGCCAACCATTTTTTTACAGAACTTTGGATACTTTTGGGCTAGAGCAGATTAAATTTATCTTGCTTCGAATAAATGTGGAATGCTTTTCTGCACTGCCAGAACAAGACTCCTATGTCATCTTGTTTCTGCATTAGAGACAATTTCAGCCCCAGAAATCCTCCAAGTTGGTCATCAGGATTGTCTTCGTAGAGGGCTGTACTGAGGAAACAGATTTCAGCCTTTGCTGTGCTGCAGAATCAAGTTGTCAGGAATTTAAGTGGTTGTAAATGGAGCTTTTGGAGAGAAAGTTGTTGTACTGCAGCAGGGATGTATGGGCTAAATTTAGCCACTAAAATCAACAGTAAAAAACACAGCCTTCTGCTGGAATGATTCAATTTGACCAAACATAAAATTGTTCCCTTATTAAGCTAATAGTGTCTCCCAACAAAAAGGCTTCAAACTGACCCTGGCCCTAAAGCTGCCTGGGGGAGCCAAGAAGCCAAGAGATTGCAGCCAGGTGTTTTATTAAAACCAAGGCTCTTAATGTTTCTTTTACACTGGCAAGGAGCAAAACAGCCAGCCTTCTGGAAACACTAGCAAGTGTCTCTGGTCCCCTCTCTCTTAAAACTGTGTTCTTGTTCCATTTTATCCCCTTCGAGACAGAGCTGTAATTAACATGGTTTGTTTTCAGTGCAGGTCCTGAAACATTGCAACTGCTGAGGCAATTTTAGAGGAGGGGGGAACCAGTCCTAAGACTTACCCAAAGACAAGGTTGAGACTTTCTGATGGTGAACTCACAAGAACAAGGCCATTTCTGTGTGCTGGACTATGGCACAGGATGTGTATTGTGTATGTAAGCTTCTGGGGTTTTTTTCAGATTATTTGTCTTCCTCTGCACACAGAACATGTTTTATGGCAAAACACAGTAAACTCGCACTGGCTGCAGGTGCCCCAGCTTGGGCACAGAGCCAAGGCTGCTGGGGTAAGTGTAGATCCCACTGTGGGCTAATTGGCAGCCTGTGCTGGTGGTGCCCTGGGTGCCTCCACACTGCGGTGCTGTGCTGCATGTGCACACTGAGCAGGGGGGTACTGAGTGACCGACTGCTCGGGGAACTTCGGGGCCTGAGTGCATTGTCCTTGTCCCCTTAGCATCACAGAGCAGAATTCCTGATACTGTTGCTAAGCCTCCGCTTCCTTTCCGGTTCCTAACCAAGCTTCAAAAATATCCTTGAGTGGGTGAAGCTATAGTGGAGAGTGTCTTTATGGGAATCATCTAACATTAGCCCTGAAGAGGGGACAGACTAACCATTTCAGGCTCTTCCTCCCTCATGCTTTTCTACTCCTCTTCCCTCTAGCTCCTTTCCTGTTCCTATCATAAGTTTTTCTTACGCTGTTGGGTTTTTCCATCACTGAGAGTGCTTGGCACACACAGCTTTAAAGCGTGGTTCCAGCCGTCACTAATTTGCAAGCTTTTGTTTCAGCTCAGTAATACTTGTATGCCATTTTCTGTCTGAGAATCTGATTCTGCATCATAGCAAAGAAGCACCAGAGAGCCCACACGGGAATGGAAAATTTTAGGATCCCTTCTAAAAGGAAAAAATGGAGTCACGCTGAAGGAGTTGTTTAAGCTTCATTAGAGGTGGCAGACTTGGGAACAAGATCCCAGAGTCCCGCTTAACCCTCTGTTGCTGATGGTTCTTGCCTGGGTCCATTCCGTGTGATCTCTGCAGTTGAGATCTGGGTCACTGTAACATTAGGGTATTCACATTTGGGCTTGCCTTGGAGCGTCCTTTAACCATGGGTTTGTTACTCGGACGGGTAGCGATCAGCTGAAAGCTTATGTGACGGGTCTGTCGGTACTCTTTCGTAGCCATAGAAATCAGGGTATTGATAAAAAAAGCAGGGTGGTGAGACGCAGAAAGCTGAAGTACCGCTGTGGCCGTCCAGGACCCGGCTGAAGCTCCACTGGGTGCCGCGGGGCAGTAGAGGGATGCCCTGGAGGTTAAGAGAAGAGGAGGCGGGAAGGGGCCACGCGATCGAGCGCGATGGCTCCCCCGCCCCGGGCTGTACCCGATCCCCCCGCTCCGAGGGGCCGCGGCAGGCGGGGGCGGCGGTGCGGGGACACGTCATGCGGAGGGAGCGCCCGGCCGGCCGCGAGTGGGCTCCGCTGCGGCCCGAGTGCGCTGCCGTCTGAGCATGCTCCCGCGGGGCTCCGCCGGCTATATAACGGGGCCGGGGTGCCGGCGGCAGCGGCAGCGGCTCTGCTGAGGCAGCGGGGCAGCACCGCACCGCGCTCCGGTCCTCACCGTACTGCGCCTCTCTGCACCGCTCCGCTCCTCACGGTACCGCAGCGCGCCGCTNGGAGCCGCGCCGCCGCCGGCACAGGAGCGCCCGGAGGGGCAGCCGGGTCGGGATGTTTTCTAAGAAAGCGCTTGTACCTTCGTTTCTATTTGATTGTATGAAACTCACCATATAAAAGACAAAAAAAAAAAAAAAAATCTTTTTTATTCGTTAGAAAAAATGAGCTGTTTTAGATGCATTGAGCTGCTGGACTTTATATTTATTTTTGCATTTAAACTGTTGATTGCATTAATTTAATATGTTTCTACCTGAATGTCTGTTATTATTTCCATAAAAGAGTAATAAATCGGATATATTTGCACAGTACTTACTGGGCTGTCCTTATTTCAGGGATCCAATTGTCCTTGCTCAGCTTTGAGGGGTAAAGGGATTTAAAAGCTGTCAGTAGCTAGTGCAGAGCCAGCAATGCTTTTCTTGGGGATGCTGCTCAGAGAGGTTTTGCAGGCTGTACTGTTAGGTATAAACTAATGAGACAAAAGTCAAGTTAGACTGATTTTTAAACTACTTTATTTACTTCTTTGAGATCTTTGTGTTGACCTGAATTGAGGTTTAAAGAGCATTTATAGCTGGTGCCCAAGAACCTTCATGCAACCGGGCAAGCCTCCTGCATTCACAAAAATGCATATATAGTTTCTATTTTCATCCAAGTTGGTTTTGTCTCTTCTCCCCTTCCCCTTCTGACCCATAAATTATTTAGTGCTGCAGACAGGTTTGGTAATTGGTTAGAATGCAGTTTTATTTACTAGAGCAATTGATACTATGTGGACATGCTTTTCTTGGAGTTTAAAAGTAAGGGGATTTTGATGTGGTAAATTTGTAGAAGTGAGGCTTCTGTTGGGCTGCTGCATGTGTGTGTGTGTGCAGGTGCATGTAAGATTTTCTCTGTCTGTGTGGTATATGCTGAAAAGCATCTGAAGCTCTCTGCAGAATGGAAAGCAAATTCCTGGACTGGGAATATTCTGCCTATATTTTCTCCATTCTCTTGAAATATTCCTGTGCTAATAGTTGTAATCCTGTGGTAGCACCTTCCTTCAAGGCAAGCCTCTGGCCATTAAAACTTCCCAATCAGTAGGTACTAGCTGATACTGAGCTGTAGCTGATATTTCTCTGGTATGATTTTCTGGGGACTTATGACATTTCTTATGTTGTGGTTTGAGGTGCAGTCATACTGATAAGTACAGAGAGAGGAGGGCTGGGGCAGAGCAAAAAGATGGACATGGTGCTGGTGAACAGGGTGTCTTGATAGGACTGAGAACCATGGACTTGTACCCTCTGGGCACTGAAGTACAGCAGATGACTCATGCAACTGGCTCCAGGCTCCAGCAAAACCGAAGCTTGTCTCTTTCCGGCTTAAAGCTGAGGAAAATCCATGGGGCATGGGGTGAGGCTTGTTTTTGGACAGGTCCTTCTCAACTCCTTTGCAGTACCAGCACCTCCAGCTGACCTCCAGCACCAGGGGAGGGTTGTGCATGCAATTCAGCAGGTAAGGAAACAGGTCTGGACTCTGACCCAACCTCCTCATAAAAAAGCATTTAAATGACCCCCTGTGTCTCCCTGCATGCAGCCTGTGAAACAGCTTGTCTCCCTTTGCAGTTAGACCCTCATGGCTGCTTTCTCTGCGTAGTACACACATACATAACATCCATGCACAAAGCAAAGCAACTTGACCTCCAGAACAACTTTCAGTCAGGCAGGCAAACTGGAATCAGTAAGACATAATCAGTTACCAGCAGCTTCCCTAATTTTCCTCAACAAATTCCTAACACTGCTTCAATTCTGGGAGTTCTGGGTTTGGGAAGGGGTTTGCAACATCTGTGGGAACTCTGTAGCCATGTGCCTATATTTGCATAATATGTTGCATAATGTACACAGCTGATAAGCTCCATAAGATTTCCAGAGACTGTATAGCATTCTTCCCATACTGCAGGTTTTGGGCTACTTTTCAGTTTCCCTTTGCTTTCAGGTCTGGTACAAATCCCTGTGATACACAAAGTGTGGGGTAGCTTCAAGAGGCTGTGAGCACATGATCCTTGTCCCCGCTCCTAATTTTTGTTTAGCAGCTGGGATTGCTAGCAGGCCCTTTACCATTAGCCATTCCCCTTCCTCCTTCAGTGTGCAGCTGTGCTGCCACCACGCAGGAGGAACAGGAGGCTGTGCTGCACCACCCAGCAGCGGACCATGGGATACTCTCTTCCTGGAAGGGTGAGAATAGCTCTGTTCCCTTTTCTGTTTCGAGAGACAAATGTAGATGTTAACACGTCTACAAAGAGTATTTGAAAATCTGCTGTAGCATGTTTGAGGAAAATGTCATATTCCAGCGGTTAGGCTGAATAAATGAGTTTCTCTTCAACTGTTCTTTGTTAACATTTTTTCTGTTCCATCTCAGAGTGAATAACATGGGAGATGCTAGTGCTAAAGATAGGCTAGTGTTTATCTTCCAAACAGTTGCAATCAAGGCGAAAGGGTGAAAAGCCAGGGTGATTTAGCTATGTCCTGGAGAGGCCTTCCTGAATGCAGCTGGGAAAATAAACCTCCCTCCCAGTCTTCCTGTGCTGCTAATTTTGAAGGTTTCTCTTGCAGTCTTTTTTAGCGTCATGACTATCATGTCTATCTGTCCTGTAAGGATTGCAGGAAGACCTATTAAATTCACTCTAGTGAGGGTAATGACTGTATCAAAGGGGTTTGAGTCTGTCATCCATTCCCTAGGCTTGAGATGTGGGTTGTACATTTCCCTTCAGCAATTCACAGCTTGAAAGCATCTAACAGATGCCACTTAGAGTGATGCTCAGCATGGCGGTGAGTAGGCATGAGCATTCCATGTCTGCACAGGAAGGCGCTGGGACTCAAATGCTCGTGGTGCAGCAGGACATGTCTCAGGGCAGAGGCGAGACTGAGCACCCCAGGGGTGTCTTCAACACTATTTTTCCAAATTACAGGAAATCACGCAGGAGAAATTGTCTTTAATGGGACTGCCTGTTATTCTCGTATCACTTTATGTGTAAATCATTCTGTTCTCATGGCAAGAGGTTCATCTGGTCAGTAAAAGCTTGAACTTGAAAGCAATTCTTCTATTCTCTTTCTGTTTTGTGTCCAGTCCCCTCCATGCCTGTCAGCATTTCTCCCCTGTGCTTGTTTTTAAATGCTGTGTTATTGTAAAGCTCATCATGCTGGTGTGGTGGATCTGTACCTTTGCCCTGACCAGTGTAGAGGGGTTCTGAGCAGTGCAGTATCATTGATCTACCAGAATCAGGAGAAAAAAAATCCTCTCTGTAGATCGTATGAGAAAGCTTTTTCTGTTCTTTTTGCAAACATTTTAGCTAAGTTTGCTCAGTAGTTAATGGAGGATTTCTGAGTGCAATTTAGTGCCCACCTCAAGAGGCTGAGGACAATCTCCTCTCCTAGCTGTGCATGCACCAGTTCTGCTCTTGCATAACTTCTCTTACTCCTGGGTTTCCAGTAATTCACTGGCAACCCTTCAGAGTGGAGCTGTTATCAGGAGCAAATATGAGAAGGTGCTTGCAATTCCTGCAGGGTTTTTTGCTGGGATCCTGAAAATGCACTTGCTTTAGGAGCTGATTAGTGATGACGTCTCCTGACCCTTACCAGTGCTGGGGATCTGACCCTGCAGGAACACAGTGGACAGGCCGTGGGACACTGCTGTTGGTAAGAAGCACCACACTGTTGTTATCTGACCTCCAAAGAGACAGCAGAGCCATGGGACAGAACACAAACCGAGGCATCTATTTAATTGTCAGGCTGACAGCAGACAAATTGCAGTGTAAGAGAGGCCGACGGGTGAGCTCTAGCAAATCTGGTTGCTGTGGTTTCTCAAATGTCAGCAGTGCCAGCAGTTTGCTGGCTGCCCTCCAAGAGGTTTGGCTCCCTGGCAGCATGCATGGACCTCAGCCTTCATAGTCCCTGGTCTTAGGCTTTTGAGCTGCCACCAGAGAGACCAGCATGGTTCTCCAGGCTGCATCTAGCCTTGCTTGAACCTCAGCTCCCACGGCATGGCTCAGCCTGGGCTGTCCTTTGTACATGAGGCTTGCATTTCTGTGGGGAAAAAAACCTTGGGGAGGTGCAGATAGCCTGAAACCCCCAAACAGAGCTCAGACTGCCTGGGCAGTGATGGTGCCCTGGATTTGCAGTTTGACTTCTCACAGCCATCATAGAGTGTGCAAGCTGTGACCAATGTTTCAGCAAGGCTGGCTCCTAACTACAGGGTATTTTTTTAAGCTGTAAAGATGCAAGATTACATGCTGAGCAGAAAATATTCAGGTGTCCTGTAACAACACAGCAGAAGGATCTCCCTTCTCCTAAAGTAGGAAGCCATTGCATAGGACAGGCAGGTCACCAGTTCAACCCTGAGGGCTTTATCAAGTAGTATGTGGTCTCCTTGAGTAGCCTGAAGTCAGGTGACTGAGTTTGGAAGAATTAATTAATTGTGGGAATGAATTAATTCGCAAGCAGCATCTTACCACATGTATGTGTGTGTGTGTCCCTGTGCCTGGTCTGTGTAGTCTGGAGTGAGTGCTGCTAGTAGCAGAGCAGCCCAACCCTTGACTGTATGACAAAGCACCTCCAGATATTTAACTGACAGTGCAATTACTTAACTGGTAGCAGGGGAGAAGGAAATACTTCCTGCAAAACCAAGAGCTGTGAAATCGGAGTCATGTAACAGTTTCTCGTGCTAGAGCATCAGCTTTAAGGCTATTAAATGTGGGAACTTGGTAATTATGCATTTGTGACTCCTGTGTTAGCAAACGCCATGGTGTTACAAATAGCTTAAGGACAGGTCCTGATCTGGCTGCACTGCTGTCAGATTGGCTTTGGTTCAGCTGTACTCTGGAGTCAATCTGGATTTGCTCCTTGTTGCTTTCATACCATTTGCTGATGTTGCTGAGCATGTTTCTGGACTGGCTTGAGATGTCCAAGACACATCTCCCCTGCTCCATCATGCCTGGGATACTCTGAGGTTTCACACAACCTTCCACAGCTTTAACCATCCTTGTGTTTTGGAAGCAGTGTGTATGATGTATGTGTGCTTGGCTGGGACATCTGTTGCCTTCACCCACATGGAGCAGGAGCCAACAGCAGCAATGGCGAAAGGCAGGGGGAACTGGAGCAAGAGGGGAGGGGGCTTTCCTTTGTCTCTTCTGGCAGTCCAGACTAATATGAGACTGCAGAGGACTTTTTTTGAAATCAAGCTGAGGTTCACCTGGCTCTGATTTCAAATAAAACAAGATCTACCTCAGTAATTTATGACTCTGTCCTAAACAAATATTCTTTGCTTGGAAATGCTTGCATTGAAGAGGTTGAGGTTATTTATTAGGAACTGGTGAAAGGGAAGTTTTCTTCCTTGGTGTGATTTAAAACACTGTTGTTGTAGAAGTGGGGTTTTTTTTTCCTTCCTTGTGAAGAAAATGACCTTTCTTGGGCAGGAGGGAAGGGGACTGGTGAGAAGGGAGAGAGGGAGGCAGGCAGCACAGCTTGCTTGTGAAACAGCTCTTGGCTAATACAAAACCATGTGAAGGATGTTTATGTGCTTGTTACTTTTAATCTTGGGTTCTTGCAAGTGAGTGTTTTCCCCTGGAGAAATATTTGGAGGTCCTGACCACGATGGTTAAAGATACATTTCAGGCTCTTTTCACAACAACCTCTAGTGTCTGAGGGAGTCTGCAATCTGATGACTCGAATGTTTCAGGGGACGTTCAGCAAGGTAACATGGTTTTTTCACTGTTCCTTATGTAAAAGCAAACAGAAGGAAAGCAGCATTGGAAACATAGGTTATCACGTGTGCTTACTGGTAAACATTTGCTGTTAAGAGAAGTTGGATGCATTTCAGCTGTAAGTGGCTGGCATTTATTGGCTGGGAAAGTATGCTCTGAGGTTCCCTGTGCTTTGGAGGCAGATTGGATGGTTGAGTTTTTAAGGGGCAGAAAGATGCAGTAGCACAGAAACCTGGAAGGACACAGCTCTGTCACTTGAGGAGAGGAGTGAAGACAAAAATACCCAAACTTAGAGCAAAATTGGATGTGGCCTGCCTGCCTAAGATAGCAAACAAGAGCCTGTTTTTAATCAACTTCCATTACTAGCACCCCATAGTTTATGCACCCTTGGGATCCAATGAAATGAACTGAAGAATTAAATTTTGCCTGCTTTTACAAGTTGTGAAGCATATTGACATTTTTATGTGACATTTTTGGTTCTTTTTCCTGAAATAAATGTGGGAGTTATGGAGTTATCAACCAACTCCTCCTTTTCCCAGAAAATCCAACCAAAATAACAAATCCACTAGTTTAATGAATTTAGTTATGAATTTTGTGACTGTGTCTATGTGTGTGTTTACTCCCGGATACCACGTCCCCATGTATTTTTACCATCTAGATGAAGCAAGCAAGCAGGCAAAACAGGAAAGGTGTCAGGATTGCAGAGATTTCTGCTTAGCTTTAGATGCCAAGGTGCTCCAGGTCTCGGAGCAAGGGTGCTGACAGCTGGGCCTCCCAAGGCTTATTTCTTGTTCAGGGACAGAATATGGTCTCGTGCTTTCAGGGACAGATGAAGGGAGCCGGGTCAGGGAAGAGAGTGCTGTTCCTGATCTTGTTAGTGATGCACTGCCTGACCCCAAGCAAACTGCTTCTCTCTGGACCTCAGTTTCCACGTAGGAGAGCTGAGAGTTTATGAGGCTTGGTTCATTAATCCATGCAGATGGAGATCTTTTGGTTTGCAGACATGGGAGATGTGTTTGGTTGGTGAATGGGAAGGATGTGGATTTATTCAGAGGACAAATGCCCAGCAATGTGATGTTATGGTTTATAAAATCCCAGCTGTGTGGTGAGATCACCTGTGCCAAGGAAGCAGGCTTTGCTTTGTTGGAGAGCCTGGTACAGAGTCCCAGCCCCTCCAGGCCAGAGTCATAGAATCATAGAATCATAGAATGGCTTGGTTTGGAAGGGACCTTAAAGATCACTCAGTTCCAACCCCCCTACCGTGGGTAGGGACACCATCCACTAGACCTGATTGCCCCATCCAACCTGGCCTTAAATGCTTTCAGGGATGGGGCATCCACAACTCCTCTGGGCAACCAGTTGCAGGCTCCCACCACCCTCACAGTAAAGAATTTCTTTCTAATATCCAACCTAAACCTGACCTCTTTCCGTTTAAAACCATTTCCCATGTCACCTGTCAGAGGCTGCTCGCAGCCCCTGGCTGGCCACAGGCACCTGCTCACTGGGGACACAAACCCACTTTTATAGGAACTGGGGAGTAAACAGTGTTCTGCCATTGCTGGTGAACGGGATTTCAGGCTAAGGAAGCTGATGAATGGTATTTATATTTTACTGGAATTGCATGTGGCCTTCTCAGGTGTCCCTTGCTCAGGAACCTGAGACTGGTGGCTTTCCTCCTTCTGCTATGCAGGGATCCCATGGTGTTTCTACATTAGAAAAGGGTCTGTTTTGTCAGCATGAATGTGAGTCTGAATCAGGGAGGAAGGAAGACTTCCTGTAAACATCTGTGGGAAGAGAGCAGCATCGTGCCTGAGCTGAAATGTGGTTGCTTCAGGAGCTTAGTGGAAAGGAACTGACCAGTTGGACATCAAAATGCATGATAGCTGACCAGGTCAACGAGTGAAGGAAAACCTGAGCTAAGCAGTGCCAGCAAGTAACACAGAGCCCTTGCAGGCAGAGATGTCCTGTCTCCATAGGATCTGTATATGGCCAGGTTCCAAAACTGAGCACCCAGAAGGGACGCTGCAATGGATGAGCTATTCTGACAGAACGACAGAGTACAATGGTAGCCAATAAAGCAGTAACAAGAGGTTTCACTCAACTTGACACAGACTGAGTAAATATTGCAAAAGGGCATGGTTTTGTACTGTCCCTATAGGCAGTGCTTCCTAGAGCAACAAGTCTGAGCACCTATGAGCTGCAGTGAGCTCTTGATTTTGCTCAAGGAATGAATGCAATGAAGAGGCAATGAAGGATGCAATGAAGGATGCAATGAAGAGGCACTTTGCAATAGAGATAATGAAACATTCAAATTTCTTAGCTCTGTAGGGTGAAACTTTCTCCCCCATTCTTTACATTAAAGTCTTAGCTTCAAGGATGAAAATTAAAAGAACCCAAAAGAGTAGAAAAAGCTTGAGGATATCTAGGCTCTGGATATTAGGAGTCCATGATAAATGGATAAACTACCAGAAAGACTTTTCAAAAAGAATAAAAATAGCTAGCATAGTTAAATAGTAGATGAAAGACTATTATTAGAATTAAAAAGATATCCTACAAAAAGCATAAGTCATGTCCAAAGGGGGAAAACAGAAAGGATCATAAATGCTGGGATGTTAAATGTGAAATCATAAAGAGACATGCTTAAAAAAAGATTCCGAGGAATTGCTTGTAAAAGGCTAGAAGTTTCTGCTATAAACTTTTGCAAACACAGTGAAAGAGGGAAGCTCACTAGAAAGTCTTTGGACCCCTGGCTGAATGGAGACTAAAGTGAACACTCAAGGAGAATAAGAGAATATCATAAAATCTGACTCTGATCCCTGCAGCACTGTAAATTAGGCGTACTTGACTATATATTCAATACAAAGTAGTCTAAAACAGCAATTATTGATGGCAAAAGAAATGCTGGAGTTATTGCGGGTAGTCTGAAGTCAACTTGCTGCTCAGCAGCTATTAAGTGATAAGAATGTTGATAATTACTAGGAAAGTCTGCTGGTTTTGGCTGGGGTAGAGGTAACTTTCTTCGTAGTGTCTGGTACAGGGCTGTGTTTTGGATTTGTGCTGAACACAGGGTTGATAATAGAGGTGTTTTTGTTACTGCTGAGCAGGGCTCACACAGAGCCAAGGGCTTTTCTGCTTTCCATACTGCCATGCTGGTGAGGAAGTTGGGGGTGCACGGGAGGCTGGGAGGAGACACAGCCAGGACAGGTGACCCCAACTGACCAAAGGCATATCCCAGACCATATGGCATCATGCTCAGTGTGTAAAGGGGGGGCAGAAGGAGGAAGAGGGGGATGTTTGGAGTGATGGTGTTTGTCTTCCCAAGTAACAATTACACGTGATAAGGCCCCACTCTCCTGGCAATGGCTGAACAGCTGCTTGTCCATGGGAAACGGTGAATTAAGTCCTTGCTTTGCTTTGCTTGTGTGCACAGCTTTTGCTTTCTCTATTGAACTGTCTTTATCTCAACTCATGAGTTTTCCAGCTTTTACTCTTTCAATTCTCCCCCCAAACCTGCTGATGGGGAGTGAGTGGGGGGGGCTTCGTATCTGTCTGGGGTTAAACCACGACAGAAAGAAATCAAGAGCAAAGCAAAAATCCTAATCTGGCAACCATCTAAAATGATGTTGGTGTGGTATTGTGAATATTCTGTTTAGGTCTAGTAATTAAAAAAGAAAAAATCCAAAAAGGATCAATATTTCCTGCTGTTGAACAGAAATTTAAGAGTAGGACCTTTCACTTAAAAAAACCACAAACAAATATGAAGAAAGGAGGGAGATGCAGGAATAGTTTTTGAAGATCAATGAGGATGTTCTTAATTATTTCTGACAATACAAAAGCTGGAGCAGTGTATAAGTTATTGGACAGCAGGTTTAGGACAAACAAAAGGAAATAAATCTTTTGTGCAATGAATAACAGAATCCCAAAATTCACTGTCAAAGAATGTTGTGGATACCAAAAGGACCAGCACACTCAAAATGCAGTTAGGCAGATTCCTAGGAGACAGGTTTATGCACAGTGATCATATGGGGATGGAGACAGAGGCTCTCCAAACCACTGGTGTCCAAAAGCCAGGTGGGTACTCCCGAGTGATGTACTAGTGCTTCCCTGCAGCCATGTGGCCACAGTTACAGCTGGGATGAGGGACTTTTATCCAGATGGCAGCAGCCTCTGGACACCCCTGCGCTGCTGCCCAGTTGTGCTGGCTACCTGCACTTCCCTGGGGAAAGTCCATCTGCCTGGCCTATCCTGGGTGGTACCCACAGCTGTCCATCTGGGCAGAGCTAGGGCAGGTCAGGGGTGCCCATCCCCTGCCAATGCTCCCCCAGTGGTGGTGGAAAACTCTTGGCTGAGGAATTCTTCATGGCTGTGGTGGAGCAACAGCCCCTTGCCCACATGGCTCCAGGAATCCAGCAGGGATCTAGCAGGGAGCTAGCGCTGGTATGGTCCCTCCAAGAGCATTATAGGTACCTGCCATGGAGGGAAGTGTTCAAGGCCATGGTGTTTGCTGCACAAGTGCTGTGTTGCACCCAAAACTGAGGGAAAGTTTTGTTAGGAGCCAGGCCCCCCCAGGGCTGTTGCGCTGACGCCCCAGCTGGCACGGCACAGTCACGGGCGGGCTGAAGTGAGAGGCTGCCTGTCCCTGTGCTGCCCCTCTCTGCCCTGCAGCAGTGCCACGCCCAGTGTGTGCATTTGTGTGTGCTTGTGCTCACAGGTTTCTCTGCTTTCAAGTGATTGGAAATTCAGATTTGTGAGAGGAAAGCAAAGATTTATGTTCTTGTCCTGCCATGTTTGCATCCCTATGGACATGAGCTTTATCTCCTATCCCGTGTTTAATTCCTGCGTAGGCACTTGGAGACTGATCTTCAAGTGCGCATCAGCACCACCTCCAGAACATATCTAAATAAAGCAGAATTTGAGTGCTAGCATATGGTTCTTTTCCAAATGCCGTGTTGGTCCTGCTAGAGAAAATGGTTATTTTCATAAGCTGCAGGGTTAACATTTCGGGGGCATGATTACAAAAATAAAATAGATGTCCAAATAAAAAGAATGGGGCCAAATTTTGCAATGACTAAGTAACTCCACTCAATAAATAGAATGATACTGAGCAAGGAATAAATCATCTCAGAATCTGGCTCAGGGTTTGCTGCTGGAGCCAAGACAATAAGAACAGGTAGACCGGGACTGTACGTGAAAAGCCAGGATTATGCTTTTCCCTGCTGTTACCAAATGTGCAGTGCCTATTTTTATCAAGCACATTCCCAGCTCATGTACCATGGGCTGAAAGCCCTTATCACTGTGTGATGCCCCTGCTTCCTGCACAAACAAACTCATACACGTGTGAAGGTCTTGGCTGATCTCTGTAGCTTGGCTTGACGTATTTCCTGCTCCTTATCTGCTAGGCTTGACCAGGCTAGTGAAAATCTGGAGAAGGTCCTTGTGTTGCTGAGCCTATTGGACCCTTCTGCTCAGAGCTTTCCAAGTCCCCTCCTTTCTCAGCTTCCCCAGGAGACCTGTGCCTGTGGTTTCCTTGCATTTTAGAATAGATTTACAGTCTCAGAGGGTCAGGACTATCTGAGTGGGAGGCAGGCTGAAAAGGAAGGCTGCTGCTGTTTGCAGTGGTCTCTGGCAAACCATGAGCAGGAGCAGGATTCCCTGTGGAAATCCCTGGAGCTGGGAGGTCCTGTTGGCTTTCCTGCAGGAACTGTTTGCACTCCTCTGACAGGGCCTTCAGACTTTTTTTCTTTTTAAATACTGTTCAGATTTTAAACACACCAGATGCTGTTAAAGCAAGGAAGTGTCACGGCTCCCTTGCCCATCCCCAGACTCTTGGGCATCCCCTGGATCCTGCCCCTCCTTAAGGCTTATAGAATCATAGAATAATAGAATATACTGGATTGGAAGGGACGCACCAGGATCATTGAGTCCAACTCAGCCTTCAACATGCTGCCATGTCCTCTGTGAAGCTCTTAAGACAATGCTGGACCCAAGGTCTGTAAGGAAAACACACCAGGCCAGACTGCAGCAAGCTGGCTCCTCTGGGCTTCATTGGGCTTGCTGCAGACTGGGAGCTGTGTGCCAAGCTCCTCCTGGGCTGCCCCGGTTCATTCCCTGCACATTGGCAGGGCTCTGCGGAAAGGAGGACAAGACTCAGGACCTCTGGGGACTATTTTCTCACACCTCCTGCCATTGTGTCCCTGTGAAACACCAATCTGGCGTTGTTAAAGGAGTAAATGCTGTCCAGCCCACAGAAAGCTGCCTGTTTCAGTGGTGTGTTCCTCAAAATACAGATATGGTTGACACCATGCTTAGCACAGCTTTTCCCAAGTACATTTTGTTTTGTAAAGCTCTGGCTTGTTAATGTTCCTAGCTGAATATAACCTGCCCTGAGGAAGCAATGCTGAAACTGGGGACCTGAGCACCTCTTCCCACAGCCGTATGCCCCATCCATCACACACTGTTCTGCTCTTTTTTGCCATCATCCCAAAATGAACAAACTTAATGGAAAGCAGTAACTCTGCGTAGTGTTTGCACTGCCTGCCTGCTTCCCCCGTCTTCCCCTTGCTTGCAGCTCTGATTTACAGCCCAGAGACTGCTTGTCTCCGTAGCCCAGCAGATTCACTTTTTCCATTTCGCTCGCTCTCTCTCTCGGCCTGATGCCTGCTCAAGTGGGACAGCACATCAGGCTCAGCCTCCTTCTTAGCAGCTTGGAAGTACATCACGGTTCTCAGAGCAGGGGTTATTTTTACCACCTCCCTCTGCTTGTTGGTGGCACTGATCTGAAAGCAGCTCTCACAGCAGTGTCCTGGCCAACAGATGCTTTGGTCAACAGCTTCCATCTAATGAGCTGGGAGCATCACATAGGCAGACTGGGTCAGGGATGCCTGTGCCCTGGAGAGGGATGAGGCTTCTCTCCTCATCCTCGGCCTTATTTCACAATTCTCATGATGCAGCCTCAGCCAGAATCAGGCCTTCCATGTGCTTCACCTTGTGCATGCCTGAAAAAACCTCTATGTCATGCTTGATGCATTATGGAGATCTCTCATCCTATCTCTGACTGCCACAGCACACAGAATTAAATAAAAATATTAATAAGTAAATATTTCCTGTCAAAATGTTACAGAGTTTTTTTTTTTTCTTTGGCCAGGAAATTACTTGTATTTTTTTTTCTGCTCTGTTGATTTTTCTTTACCCAGCTTAAATGCTTGCTTTTGATTAAAACTGGAAAAATCTAATTGTGCCTGTACTGCAGCAGTGTCTCCTGGGAGGCACAGCTCCGTGGCCTGACGCCGCCCTTCTCTTGGCTGCAGTGAATGAGGGCATCCCATTCCCCACTCTGGGGCTGTGCAAGCCTCCTGAGGCAGTGCTGCCAGGAAGGGTGCTGGCACGGGGGAAGCGGGTGGGCCATTTTGGGGGGGGTCACCTGGGAAAAAGGGCAGCTGCAGATGCACAAGTGACAGTTAAAGTCAAATTTTCAAAATGTTCTGCTTTTGTTTCTTTCACCTGAGAGACAGGAATTTTCAGGGGGGAATTGCTCTTGCCTCTAACTCTTAGAGCCACCACGGATTTCAGGTCCAGCAAAGAGAGCCTGATGTGAAGGCAGAGTGCTGGAAGGAAATGCTGCTGCCACACATCAGCAGAGACACTGGACTGAGGTAACCTTTGCAATTACTCCTGTAAAACTGTCCAAGTGCCTCTGTCAGAACCTTCAGACTTTAAGAAAACATTGTTGAGACTTTTTATTTAATGCTGCTATACTAGGAAGGCTTTAGGGCTCCCTTGCTGCAGCAAAAGGCAGGAGGACCTGATGTGTTGCGGGAGGCTGTGTGCGAACATGGGAGCAGCCCACAGCGCAGGCACAGACACTTTCCTGTCCTGGGGGTGCATGCTGCTTGCTCATGAGCCGTGGGGCCACAGGTCTGGTTGAAGTCTTCCTGTGCAGACATCTACGCCCAGCATGCCTCAGCCACTGCCTGCCTTTGGGGGTGCTTTAACCTGATGAAAGCTCAGTAAGAGCTCTTCTTTGTGTTGCTCTTCTAGCATGATTAATACAGTGCCAGCCCCAGCTGCTCTCACTGCACTCCTTGGAGATCCTCCAGCCACCTGCAAACACACCTAACCACCCACACAAGCCCACACCTTTTAAAACATGGGTTACAACCTACCACCAGGTCCTCTTGTTTTATCCACCACTTTCAGATGCTGGAACAGAAACCCAGCACATCCCATGCACTCCTGCTCGAGTGCACAAACACAAACCCACAGCTTTGTTTACCCTGGCACTACGTGTGTATGCGGAATGCAAAATGTGTCCTCATGGCATAGGGTTTGTCTTCCAAAGAATATGACAGTCTTTTGTGTGCAGCACAAGATGAGCTGCACAAGCAGCTCCATGAGAGAAGCAGCCTCCAGCCCAGTTTTGCTGCGGGGTGTCTGTGCTGCTGGAGCAGATTCCTCTGGCCCCTGCCAAAGCTGAAGCTGCCAGCTGAAGACAAAGACTCCTTGCAGTCTGGGGCTGCTGTGGCCAGACTGAGCTGCAGGGAAAACTGTTGCGTCAATATTTACCCGACCCACACGCACAGCTCCGTGAGCTGTCCAGAAACGCGTGCACTTAGTGCATGCCTGGTGCAAACATTTCCATGTGCTTTTGTATGTAAATCCATAAAATCAGAGGGGCCCCGTGCAGCACACAGAAAGCCACGTGTGAGCTCCAACACGCGTCGCACACCTGAGTGCCAGCACTGCACGTGGCACCACAAACCTATCCATGCGGAGGAACCTGCGGCCCCTGGCACTGTCCACAGTGCAGGAGTGGGCATGGCTCCTACGGATGACCAGTGTTATAAATGAACTGGCTTGGGTTGGTTTTCATAATTGTGCGAACAGTTGGAGTTCCCTGTTAATTGCCCAAACAGTTAATCAAGTAATTGTTATTGGTTTTGGCAGTTGGATGTTAATTGTTCATGGGAAAGTAGTGTTAGAAGTGTTCTTTGTATTAGTGTTAAGGTATAGGAGAGGGGATTGAAGGTGATGCAGTTTATGGGGCTTTGAACTGGAGGAAGGTTGGAGAGTTCCAGAATCAAGAGGGGCCTATGTCAGTCATGGCTCCTTATCATAAGGGGATGAAAGTGACCTGTCGATTGGACTAGGACCAGCGAATCACTGAATGCCCAAGAATCACCCCACTGACACTAACCAATCCACTGAAAATGACATCTTCACAAACCAATTGGACTATCAGTGGTGGGAGGGAATTGGGAGAAAGAGGGTGGTGTCTCCCTGGGAAATAAAAGGTAGTGTCCTGAAGGGCACAGGGGTGTTCCCTGCCCACATGTGACCGTGGGCAGAGTCCCCAGCACACGTCCTTTCTCTCTAACTGTACCCCAAAACTGCCGCAGAGATTCTTAATCGTCTCAACCTTGAAACAATAAAATATGGAAAAGGATAATTGGACATTGTGGTCCTTTTCTGTCACCAACTGAAATGCCACTGGGATTTTAGAGGTGGGATAGCCTCTGATCTCCCGGCGTCTGAATGCTGTATGTGTATCCTCTTGTTAGGAACGAGGACATCAGGAAGAAGTTTTTCACAGAAGGGTGATTGGGCATTGGAATGGGCTGTCCACAGATGTGGTGGAGTCATTGTACCTGGAGGTGTTTAAGAAAAGACTGGATGTGGCACTCAGTGTCATGATCTGGCTGACAACGTGGTGTTAGGTCGGAGGTTGCATCTGATGGTCGCAAAGGTCTTTTCCAACCTAATTGATTCTGTGGTGCTGTGATTCTCTAGTCAGCATCAGATATTAGCTGGCTAGTGGTGAGGAGATAACCAGAGGGGAAAGGTGGTTGCCATTAATGGCAGTGGCACTGAGAGGCACTTCTGACAAGTCAAAATCAGCCCTTGGCTGGCTGAGACTTAGGAACACACAATGCAAGCACTTGTGCTCCTTGAAACTGAAAACCATAGAAAGAGCACAAATAGCCCTCAAATTACAACTGCTTGCCCTTGGATCATGCTCATTGTGTTTTAGCAGCAATCTCACAAGGACTTAACCTGAAGCTTTGATTTAATATCTCTCTCGGCTGGGGGAGAAATTTCTGGGGTCTTCTCTTGCCCCAGGAGTTTGAAGTGACCATGTAATAGACTGAGGGATTCAGGTGGGTTTTGCTGAGGCACAGTGTCCGGAGTGGGCTGGGCTCCTGCTGGCTCAGCTCTGTCATGGTCTATATCTCTGAGCTCATCGAGGCTGAGGCAGGAGGTTAGGGCTCCTCTTGTCTTGCGGAGCTACTGTCACAGCATGCCTCAGAGCCAAGGTTTTACCCCAGGTTCCTCATACTTCATGTATGTGCTGGAGCAGAGGAACAACCAGCAAGGCAAGGACAAGACTGAGTGTGCAGGGGGCTGTTAATAGGAGTAAATTTCCTTGAAGGAAAATTGGAGGCATGAGTAGTTGCATTTAAGGCTTTTGAGATGGAAAATAAGGAACAGAAACCTCAAATATATTGTCCTTAGCATAATCACTCATGTACCACTGTGCTCCTCTCCTGCAAAATGAAATCAGAACAGCATTACCTTATGGTAATTTTGGGTTCTGACCATTGGTGCTCAAATATTTAAGATTGGAATGGTCAGGTGAGATAAGTGCTGTTTGTTCCAAAAAACTTGTTCATTTTAGGAAGGATTCTGGCTGGAGGCAATATGAAGGTGTCAGAACTGTCTTTTCCATTCTGTCTTCAGGAAGGCTCAATGTGGCAGGAAAAACAGTGTAAGATTAGAAGAAAACGGGGGTGAATGCTGCAAAGGCTTGGACACTGTGGGCATCTTTGTTGACACTTGATGCACAGCAATGCTGAGTCTGTGAGAAGTTGTGGAAACAGGTACTGCTCTGTATCCTAGGAAAACCACAGGTGACACTGTGAAAGAAGATGATGCCTGATAGCATCAGGCTACGGAAGAACTAGGAAGGGCAGGTTGGGCTCTGGGAGGCTTGCTGTGCAGATGGGCAGCATGGTAATACACATCAGAAAGTGTCCTCTGTGATGTGTTTTGCCCTTGGTCACACCATCGAGTAACGCTATCAGGATCGGAGCTATGANTCGAGCCTGCTCTGAGCCCCACTTGGTGCCCTCCACGCTTTCTGCGGGGCTATGTCTGAGCTGATGTCAGGTTTCTTTTGCAGTTAGCTGGGACAAGAAGACAGCAAATAAAATCCCAAGAGATAAATGGTGCCTGTTAATCCTTTCTGTGTGTTCCAGTGAACTGGATTTGTTGTTTAACAACCAGCAGCTCTCCCTCTGTGCAATGCTCCTTGGAGAGAAAATGCTCAGCTCCTCACATATCAGGTTCCAGCAAATGGGGATCCAAAAAGGCTTTTAGAAGAGGGGTTTCTGCTCAGTCGTGGGTTATTGATCAGTGGAAAGGACAAAATGCTCCTCATGCTGTGGGAACCACATATTTGTATCTTCAGCAATAAAATCAAATACTGGCTTTTGAAATACAGCCAGGGCATTGCATGGCAGACTAGGGCTGCTGCTTCTCACTGGGGCCTTGCTTGTGACTTCTGCTTCTAACAAAGGGTCAGCAGAGAGGATTTTGTGACGAGGTGAGGAATGTGATTAATGTTTTATTTGTGATTTTTCCAAAGTCTCTGCATGAGTGGGAAGCTCAGCTCCCTCTCCTTGTCTGCCTGCTTCTTTCCCCAAGAGCCTGACCATAGCAATGTATGCACTTCACGCAGCATCCTGTCTGCAGGGCATAAACCTGGGGGAGCAGGTTGGGGCTGGGTGTAATTCTTCCACAAGTCTGAGCCAGCATTTATCTCCTGGGTAGGAAACAACTCCCAGGAGGTGCTGATATTTCGAAAGGAAACGATGTGGATTGAAGCGCGTTGCACTCTGCATGGGGAACTAGCTTGCGGCAGAAGAGCTTTTCTCTGGGTTGGTGTGACAGGACATCCGAGTCCAGACAGGATGGATCTATCCATGAACCAGTCCAATCTTCAGGTAAGAAAGCCATCTGTCTGTATTGGTGGGCCTTGCCTGTATAACCAGCAAAGGGTAATTGTATTGTACATTAGGGATGTATTCTGTGTTATCCAGGCAAGCTCCCCTACACATGATTGTGTGGTACCTTGTGGGTGCAGTTGTGCAGTGGCAGAAGCTTTTACTGTGGCCTTGGGGCCACCACAGACTTCATGGGGCTACTACTGTCAAAGAAAGGGTGCATCTTCCCTGGGCTGGCTGGCAGGGCTGTGCTGGAGTCATTCTGCAGGTGTGAGACCCTCCAATGTGCTCAGCTCTGGGCAGGTTTATTATTTAGGGCATAGCCTCAGAAAACAGGATCCCAGAACCAGATGACTCCAGGAGCTGTTATTTTTTAATTTAATTCATTATTTTTTACAGATCTATATTAATTTTGTTTATGTATTTCTTCTTTAATACATTTCCCTTTTTGTTTTATTAATGCATTTTCCATTCAGTTATCTGCTTAGTGCAGGCATTGGAGTTAGCCATGTCAATAGCAGATATTGACTCTGTTGTTCTGCCAGATCTCAGAGGGCAAAGCTAAGGCTGAACATGCACCCCGAAGTCAGCACTTGCTAGTCCTGAAGGACTAAATCCAAATGGGACCCACCATGTCTTTGGGATTCTGTACCTAACATTTAAGTGTCTCAATCATTCCGCCTTAAGCCTATAGATGTTCAGCTAATCACAATAATCAACTTTCTGGTTTTCTGCCCAACACACTGTCCAAAGTCTCAGACTGGCCTGACCCCATAACCATGGGTAGACACCAAGGAGCTTGGCATTGCCAGGCAGTGTGTGAGCTATTTGTGGGCTTCTTGTGAGCCCTGATTGCTACAGCCACACCTTAGCACAGCAGCACCACGTGGGAAGCTGGTGGTGGTGAGGCAGCACAGTGCACAGCTAGTTAAGCCTTTCATGGCTGCTCAAAGAATCGCAGAGAAGGAAGATGGTTTCAAAACCAGCTCCATATTCTGGAGCACACAGGCATCTCAGGAAGTGCTCACAAGAACAGGGCTGGTCTCAGCCAACGGAGGTCTGTAAGGTCCACACCTTGTGGGCAATGTGGTATTGAGGAAGGGTACAGGGCTTTGAATTGCTCTTTGATATTTATAATCCTGTTGGGTTTTAAAAGCAATTCTTCTGGTGTGTTTAATACCATGGGCACAAGGAGGACTCAAGAGGCCTAAGGCAAGAGAGAGGATTACTCTTTACATCCAGGCTCAGCAGAGCAATGTCGTGATGTAACAGGATCAGACACCTGGTTCACTTCTGCATAGAGGACTCACAGGCAACCAGCCCCATTTGCCCCTGCCTGCTCAGCCATGGCTTCAGGCTGTGAAAAATATGAATTATGTGCAGAAAAAGTTTTGAGACTAAACAAAGTATTAATTTTGGTTTCTTTTTCTTGTTTTCAGCTACAGTTCAATAGACTCAAACACTTTCCTATACACAGGAGGATGAGAAATGTGGGTTTTTTTCTGAGCAGAAACTGAGAATCTTGTGTAAAGACAGAGAGTGGGATTTAAAGATAGTAATGATGTGTCTTGAGCTATCATGATAAAAGCCCAAGGCACATGAGTCTGGATGAAGTGCCAGACTGGAGTGTGAGTGCTTGGGTGCAGTGGGGTGAAAGGAAAGGGTTTGTTCTTCTGCAGCCCAGCTGTTGACCACAAGCCAGAAGTCTTGCACTTGGAGTTGCACTCTTTGCACCCCTGTTGCAAGGTCTACACCTTCCACATTACAGCACCGTGCCTTCTTTCCCACTCTGCAGCTTCTCCCAAGGTGCCTGCGAGGAGGCCACACTAGTCCTGTGCAGGAGGGTGCTGCAGAACCCTCCAGCTGCAGTCCTGAGCTGGTGGTGTTCCCCCTCATTGTGGATTTGTCCCATCTGATGTCCTGGAGAAGAAGGTACTTTCAGGGCTGTTTCACGCTGGGAGGTACCACCTCTGCCTGTGGGGCAGCCATACTTGCTGCCCCTCTGCCCTTGGGAGACTGTTTTGGGGCTGCCTAAGAGCTGCACCCAACAGTTTTGCTCTTCCAGCAGAACTGGGGTGTGTATTGCAGGGATGTCTTTGCCCCTGCACTGACTTACTGCCAGCAAGTGCACGTATAGATCTTGCTATATATAAACAAGCAGGGTCAGAGCTCTAATTTTAGCCCAGCTCAAAATATATCCCTTGCAGTGCATTTCTCACCACCAATTTCTAGTCCTGTCTTCTTGCCACAAAAAGCCCTGTGAAGTCAATGAGGTCGGTCAGCCCTGGGACCAAAGTGTAGGGACAAGATAGAAAACTTTGCTATGGGACATTGCCCAGTGCTGTGCCCTGACATGAGCCAAAAGTGAGGTGGGCACTTGTGCTAAAACATCCCTTTAACATTTCAGGTGAGGAAGTCTCCAGGACAACTTTTAGCATTTAGAGTCAACCACCCTGTAAAATGAAAGCCCAGCAGCAAAACTGTTCCAGAGCCAGCTGTGGGCACGGGGAGAGTATTGAGAAGAATTGGATACTGTGGGACACTTGTCCCACCACTGTAAGTCTCTTCTGCTGTACCAGGCACATACAGTTCTGTCCTCTTCAGGGCTGAGCTTTGCTTTCTCTTAGACCTGATAGGATCAAGGAGTACAGGGCAAGAGCATCCCGTTTATCTTGTGCCAGTACATGATGTGATTGGTGCTGCAGTGTGATGGTTCCTGTCCTGCTTCAAACATATCCTGGAACCATCATGGCAGTAATGAATGAAGTGCTGCTTCTGGCCTGCAGACCAGGGGGATTTTGGGGGACTCTGCATTGGCTTTCCATCTTCCTAAAGCCAGACATCTTTGGAGGTGTTTGCAGTACAGCTGATGTGTCACTGCTGCTATTTAACCTGGCTACATGGGGACAGGAGGTGGCTGACCTAAGGCTGGACTAAGGCAATACTTTCATAAAGGGAAACCTGCAGCCTGCTTGGCTGCAGGTATGGGAAAGGGGTGGAGGTGACATGTGAGAGGGCAAAGGGACCAAACCGTGAGGACAGTGACTGCTCCTCTTGCAGTGACAGCTCCTGACCCTGGCTGCATGCTCTGCCTGCTGCTATGGCCCTTCTCCTCTGCCTCCCAGGGTGCCTGTTTGAGGAGTGCACACTCAGCCTGCTCTGGGAAGGTGCAGCAGAGTGTCCTGTGGTCATCTCTCCTGCTTCTGTTGTGTGCTCTGGTCCCCTGTGACAAAGACATCTCTAAGGGACAGTTTACTTAGGTTCCAGAGGGCTCCCACGCTCCCTGCCTTTGCCATGCTATTGCAGGTCCCAGTGCAGTTGCTGAGCTGGGGCAGCTGTCTGAGTGTACGTGCTGCAGCCCAGGATGAGCAGATCATCTTACTGTCTTTCATCACAGGCTAATCGTAATTTTGTTTGCTTTGCAATACTCCTGGCTCGTCCTGTGGGCGTGGCTGGTTCCTTATGGTAACTCATGTCACTGTAACTCAGCTCTGAGTCCCAGCTCTGGCAATTTGACTGTAAATCTTATGCTAGTTCAGGTTTTTTTTCTTACTGTCTTGGCTCCTGGAAGCCTCTGGTCTGGCAAATATCTCTGCTTTTGCTTCTATAACACTTTCCACACTTCCTGTTATGGAAAGAAAGAGCATTAGAATGGGATTCCAGTATTCTTGGTAGGCTGGGAAAAGAGAGGGGAAATGCATCAACTATTAAAAAATAATCATGCCTTTCTAGCAGTTTCATATCAGGAGACGAGGACATTTTGAAACAACCCGTTCTGTTTACTGCTTTTATGAACCATGGCTCTTTGTAAATTCCTGTTAACTGAAAGGCAACAGAAGACTAATGGCATTTTGACTTCCTAATCTTTATACAGGGGTTAATGTGGATTTCTAAGCAGGAAGTCTGGAAGGATCCTAGTAGATCAGTCAGTGGAGCAGAGTATTGTGAACTCCAGTGCAAAGATCCACAAGCTGCAAATCTATACCAAAAGGAAGACTGTGCACAGAATCATGTCAGCAGATATGTAGAGGAGGAAGGCAAGGATTATGAAGATGTGTGAAACAGACAGCTAATTTCTTACAAGTTCCTTACAGTTACCCATGATGCTTTTAAGGGAAAATACATTAATTTATGATTCACTACATACACAGGATTAATTTTCTAATTCCTTATTTGTAATTAACTAATGAATATGTAAAGCACAAGTCTTTCAATGCAAAAATATATTTACATGGAGGCAGGAGGCTATTGCTATTAAGCAGTAGTAAGCTTGCCACCTTGGGTTGAGTGTCAGTATCAGCTATAACTGAATTTTTTGTTCATGGCTTGATGATTGCCAGAATGTCAACTAGGAGAAGAAAAGGCTGGTAATGTAGGCTTACTACAGACTCCTGCAGCCTAGGAAGAGTCTGAAGACTGTAAAAAACTGGGAAAGACAGCAAAGCAAAGGTGAGTCACAATGCACCTTAAAGAAGAATTGCCATTGAGTGGGGTACCCTGATGTCTGGAAGAATTTCCTGCCTGACTCCTGCATCCCTCCCACCACAGATCACAGAGCACTCCCTGCACGCAGTGCAGTAATTGCAAACTAACTTCAGACCTAGAGCACAGAGGATAAAACCTGCAACAACTTTGAGGTGCCGCCGGAACAGGACGTGAATGATTAAGAGCAAACCTGGTGTCCTAGGTCCCGGCTGCAGTAGGGGTACAGAATTCCGGGGTTATTCTAAGAGACAGACTGTATCCCACCTCACTGGGCAGCCCAGATACATTGCTCTGTCTGTGACCTCTGATGTCCGATGAGGTACACTGACCCCCAGGAGGCTGGGAAGAGGTAACAAGCAGTGTGTTGAGGTTGAAATGGCCATCTGGTCTGCTGACCAGGGGGGCCTCATGGTGCTGAGGAGGTGGGCATACAGACCAATCAGCTCATCAGGTGGAGACAGTATCCCCATCTTTCTCTATTTGGTGATGTCTGGGATCTGGTGGGGTTGTCCCATCTGAGAAGCATTAATTTGGAGAGCTGAGCTGAGACAGCTAACTCTGGAAACAGCAAAAGCTCCAGCATTTGTGGTGGATATTGGGCCAAGAGACTCACTCTGCTCCCAGTGTAGTGTATGGCAAAGCTCCCACCGCTGTTGTCAGCTACTGTCTTCCAGCAGTGGGATGAGCTTTTGGAAATCCAAAAACCATTGACCTACCATGGCCACCCAGCTTGTATTCTAAGACCAAAGGCTCCATTATTTTTTTTCACTGTGCACCTGTCTTCTCACAGCATCAGCTCATCTCTTCCTCCCAGTTCAACCATTTAATTGTATATGTCTATTTAGTGATTAAAAATGTTTTGGGAAATTGGCACTTTCCTTCTGTTAACCCTTAAAACTTCTCCCTTCAAACTTCTGCATTTCTCTCACTTCCAGATAGCTGTGAAGGGAAGATTTGGATATCCACAAGACTAAGAGCAGGATCAGACAGGCATAAAAGATGGCCAGTGCCTAGTTCCTGATATATCACCATTTTGTGGTAAATGGAGAATCCATGCTATCTGGTGGACACAGTGGCCAAAGCTCAGATTCCCTGGGTCCATATCATGGGGAGGGGAATGGATGAAGAAGCAGAGGAAACTAGAGTTTGAATTTTGGCCATGGCCTGTTTGCTGCTCCCATCGACTGTGCCCCAAGTGCTAATTATAATTTCCTTATTCCTTGTATTTGGCCAGGGCAAATGACAAAGTGGGGTGAAAGCCAAAAATAAGCAGCCCCCAGAATAGCCCTCTCCACATCTTCCTACTAATGGCATCTCTGAAGAAGACTGCTTGTTCCCCTTCAGACAAGCTTTCAGAGGCTATTTTAATCCATTTTTAGTTGCAAATAGCATTTATCAGAATAAGTGTGGGCTGGTTGCCAGCTCCTTCAGATCTTTGATAGCCTGGAGGGGAAAGTCTCTGAAAAATAACCGAGTGTGCTTCTACTGCATGTTCCCCTGCCCAGGGGATTTTGGGGACATAATAAGGAAACATTCATCTGATGGAGCAGAGCCCAGGAACCGGTGCTTTACTAAACCAGCGATTCCTCTGTCATCAACACTTGTTCCCAGGAATCAGAGCTCTTGTTCCTGTCATCAGTGGGGTTGCTTCAGATTCTATTTAGCAATCATTAGGAGGCAAAGAAGCAAGGTTGGCAAAAAGGTTAGAGAGCCACTCATTTCTGAGTCACTGCTTAGAACATGACCCTAGCTAATTGTGTGCAGAAATCCTTGCTGACAGTCATCTCATGGCCACTCTGTGGTCTCCGGTGACTTCACCATCTTTGCCAAGTTCATAAACTGTTCAAAGTTATATTTTAGAAAATGCCATATTGAACATTAATTGGCATTCCCAGGAAAGGAAACCTGGAACAGACTGAAGATTAAATGATTAATTATTTAAAAGGTTAAATGCCCCCTTTCCCCAGAGAAATTTTGATACCAGGCAGTACGTGGGCAGCTTGCCCTATTGCTCTGTCTTGGACTCTGGAGCTGTCATCTTTCATCAATTCTAAATCAATTTTAACCTATCTTAGGAATAATATGTATGGTGACCTACTGCCTGACTTCCCTGGGCAAGGGGTGGCAGGCAAGGGAGAAAGCCCTGACAGAAGGGTGGAGGTAACATGAGAGATCTTGGGATCTGATAGAGGTTGCCGTAGGAGAAATTTAGGAAAATGTTGCTACATTTATGGTGCATTGCTGTCCTCCAGCATTTGTCATAGTGACTTTGAAGACCACTTGATCTGGCCTTGATCTATTTATATCTCTTGTACTCAAAACCAGGCATCTGAAATGCAGATAGAAGGGGTGCATGAGCAGTACTATGCAGAAAGCATGTTGAGTATGCGATACCTGAGGCAGTTTGGGATCCATGATCTTGGCCCTGCATCAGCATGATAATGATAAATTCTTTGTTATGATGAGGGGAATTGTTGCATTTAATCAAGAATAAAATGGTACCGATCCATTTTTCTCTCTCTCCTGACCTGAGACCCAGTTATATCTTTTACAACGTGCAAAATACGTGTTCATGTGTTTTGACAGTCACAATAAACATTTCAGGATGATATGGGAATTTTCACAATGTTGCTAAGTTCTTGTTTCTTTATTATTTAAAAGAGTAAAACCTGGTAGCAACAGAATCCATCAGACATGTTAATGTGTAGATGCAAACAAGCCTTCAAGGAATATTAGCCAATCTTTTTCTCCCTATTTTATTTCACTGTCTTTGTGAGAGGAAAGAAGACTTGGCCAGAGGTGAGCAGGCAGATCATATTTCTAATTATGTCAAGTTTGAAGGCTGACTAGACAATCCTTGTGGCTACTGTTGACCTCCATCCATGCACTGTCAGGGTCTTGTGACCTGTCATTTGTTGCCTGGAAAATGCCAATAAACCTGACTTACCAGTTGTGTGTCATCCTCTTAACACCAGTAGGGCAGTTACAACTTTCCAATTAAATACTACTCCTTTAATTTGATTGTACAAGGGTTCCAGCAAAAACCAAATGGCAGCCCTTACCTACTAGCTCCTGTCAATTCTGTTTCACTGTTTCCACAGATGCATTTGGCTGTTGAGTAGGGCAGTCTTTAAACAGTGGAAAGGATAGGAGATGACTCACTCTCCTGCAGCACGCTGGTGATGCTTCTGCTTGCTGCCTCCAGACTAATTAATTTATCATGAAAGTGGAGGAGTTTTGCTGAATGTCACCATGCTTGTTTTCCCTTCCTGGGCTTTCTCCATTATTTCTAGGTGGATCTTTAATGGAAAAATTGGGTCTGCCTTCTGTCAGTGCACCTGTCTCTCTGATGATGCTGCAGGCCTAAATGGGAAACCCCAGCAGCATTTTTTCTTGCATGACTCCAGGTCCTGCACCATGACAGCATGCCCAGGACACGTCAGAGACCACGCTGCTGAGAGTGGGGATGGCACCTGAAGTCCCATGGAGGAGGCAGCTGCTCCTGGCTCACTGCCCCACTTTCTTGGCTGCTTCTTGCCTTGGTGCCTTAATTCTTGTGCCAGCTGGAGCCTTGAGGGTGCTGTTGCTGATTTAATAGTTCAATAAACTCCCCCGTGCAAATCCAGATGAAAGCATCCCCATCTAAGGGAGGGCAGGTGGCAGGAGTGTCAGACAGCAGTCCAAATAGTTGCAGGGAAAGCTGGAAAGGACATTTTATGATCTTACCAACAGGTTTGAGTCACAGATGTCCTTCCACTCATGCACTCCTAAATTCAGAGCCTGAAGTGCCAACTGCCTTGTCACAGCTATTCCTACTCCATACAAAGATGGATTTACACTGATGCAGTTTTTTCATGGAAGTCAGCTTTGATATGTGTCTTATGTAGTAAAGCTTGGGCATCCTCATGACTACTAAAAGTGCTGTGATGCTTTCAACTGGGCAATAAACCCACTTTTTTGATCTTGGCTCAGCTGAATTCTCTCCCCTGCATTTTCAGGGATAGGTGCTGCTCCTCACCTAGGGAGGGGGCATTCAAGGTATTGAATATAAGTAG
The DNA here is from genome assembly GCA_013397815.1 of Aleadryas rufinucha. Taxonomy (NCBI): domain Eukaryota; kingdom Metazoa; phylum Chordata; class Aves; order Passeriformes; genus Aleadryas; species Aleadryas rufinucha. The sequence goes on from VZTH01019008.1 coordinate 89,463, forward strand.
AGGGTTTAACATTTAGAGTTAAAAGAAAGTTTGCATCTCTGAACATCTAAAAGTGGTAGCTGATGAAATAAAACTGAATACTTGTGGGGAAACTCTTTATAGGCCAAATGAGAAAGGATGAGCTCTGCCAGAGTTTGATTTTGACTACACCATCTTCAGAAGGTCACAGCCTCCCTTTTGTGTTGAGGAAATGCTGAGAGCAGACTGTGAGAAGGAAGCAGGAAGCAAGCAGGGGCTTGAGGAATAAAAGGAGAGGAAACCAGAAATGACACTTGAAGGCAGGAGACTGGTGGAGAATGTCAATTCCTTACACTCATGGTGTTGCAGAAACAAAGGAGAGATCTTACCTGAGCAGTGAGGGGAGCAAGGTCTGTGTATGTGGGGGTTTGGTTATATTTGTTTAGGGTTTTTTGCAAATGGACTTGATGTTTGGTTTTGTCTTTGGATATTTATATAAATACAGGGGTAGAACTTATCTTGAAAGGCTTGCACTGCAGTCTGGTAAGCAAAGATTCCTCCTCATTTCCTGCAGTTCCCTTGAAGTCAGTTCCCAGGGCAGAGGCAGTACACAGTGTGCGCATGTTCTGGGGCTGGCAGTACAGAAATGAGTAAGCAAAGGGCTGCTTCTTGCCCTGGCTCCAGAGCTCTCGGACACGCTGTCCTGGTGGCAGGCACACATCAGAGACAGGGGGCGAAGTTTGCTCTTTTCCCGACAGGCCAGAGCTGTCTTTAGCATCTGAGTTCCCACCCTGTCCTCCACTGCCCTCTTGTACGGGGCACTTGGACAGAACACTGTTTTGGATGGGCTTCCAGAGACCTTTTAAGGCTGTGGGGTTTTTCCTTTATAGCTGCAATTTACTGGTAAAACTTGTCTGAATTATGCAGGCTTTTTACGGTGAAACGGGTTCAAGAACCTCTATTTTTAGTCCCGCTCTAAACAAGCGCAGGAATTACTGCCTGCTAGTCTCGTGTTCCTCTGTGGCCCTCTCTCTCACCAGGGCTGTCAGCTTTCTGTGCCAGGTAGCTGTAAGGTGGCAGGAACAGTCAGAGAAACGGGACTATTTAGTCTGACAGAAACCATAACCTGCTTTTCCAGGACCATAGAAAGCCAATCAGTCCTCTTGATTTGTCACAATAAGGTGATGTGACATTAGCTAGCAAGTTCAGGTTGCTCTCTGAACAGGATACCTGAAAAGCGTTCTGGCTTTTGGAAGACTGTTGATCAGGAGGGAGCATGGGGTAAGTGTAAGCATGTAAGACTGGAGTACCGAGTGTGTATGTGTATATGCACTGCTGACACAGCGATCCCTCTGTGCCCGATATGTTACAGGTATTTAAAACGCACACTCCTTGATGGGAAGAGCTGTACTTGAAAAACCATTTGCAATCATAACAAGGACTCGGGCTGACCTGTGGAAATGCTTACTGTGGCAGAGCTCCTTACTCCAATATCCGTTTATATAAAGCATGTATGTGCTCTCCCTTTGCTTTGTATACAAATTCACACGGAGTCCATCCCAGGAAGCTTATGATCTAGGCCTAGCACTAAAGGGTGCTGACTGTGGCAAGGATGGGAACAGCTGGAAAACACACAGGAGCCCACCCTCAGAAGAGGCAATGGCACAGAACCCGCTGTGCTAATCCCTACCCATATTGTTTCTTATTTGACCCCAGCTCCAGCAGGTATTGAACAACCTTGCAGCACCCCTACAGCCAGGTGCCCCAGGAAGAACCCTGGGGAGCAGGAATGGTGGGCTAGACTGTTCTAAGGTTGCCTCTGCAGCACACAAATGTGTGTCCTGTCCCAACCTCAACCCACCTGTTGCCTCCTCCTCAAGGCTCAGCTGCAACTAATCCACCAGTGCAGCTTCCTTATAAATGCCTCCTTGGAGAGAGGATTTGGGTGGCTCTGTAAAAGCCATGTAGGTACCTCCAGCCTGCTGGCCCCCTTTCTTGGCACATGGGTGGTTCTTGGAAGTGTGGGAAACGTGTAGCCACCTTGCAAAGCCAATTCCTTACCTGCTTGGCTTCCCACTGCTGGCTTCATGGCTGAAGCTGCCCAGGCCTCTGCTGCTCTATCAGGCAGTCCCCTATGGCTGAGGATGGGATGGTGGTGTGAGAGACGGTAAGCCCTGGGTAGGGGGGCTTGACTTTGGATGGCTGGACTGTGTCCCAAGGCTCCCGTGTGTCACTTGATGCAACTTGAACCCTTGTGGTCAAACAGTCTTGCAGACCAAGCAGAGAGGCTCTCAGGGCAAGTCCAGCAGGGCCTGTGTGGAGCTGGGTTCAAGGGGCTTTCTCACACAGAGTAAGGTGCACACGGAGGGAGGTGACATGCTTCCTGAAAGGCTATAGACCTCAGCTCTTCTCCCTTGCATCTAAGTTGTGAAAAACCATGGGGACTTGAGTGGGTAAAACCTGTAACTGGCAAATCGTCTTTGCTTTCTGTCCCCAAAAGACCATTGAGAGGTCAGCACAGGCCCTGTCCTCCCTCCTGGGGACATCTGTGAAAGTCTTGCCTTGTCTGTCCCAGCTCTCTTCTTGTGTCTCCCTGCGCACTTCCCCAGCTCATGAGCAGTTCTGAGGATGTGAAAGGAAAGGACAGCCTTTATTCCAGCTCCCACAGCACAGCCATGCCCTGTGATGCCCCAGAGGGATTCACCTGGGGATGGAAGAGCAGCAGCAGTAGGCATTGGCAGGGTGCAGCTCTCCAGCCGTGAGCCAGCTTGGCACAGCACAGCCTCCTGGGTTGTAAGTCCCAGGGGTGCGTTCCATGTGGATAATTGCCTCTGCTTCCTGCAGAGCAGCACCGAGGCATCTGTTGCTGCTTTTCTGCTTGAAATCTATTCATCTGTAGACTGAAATGAGAACCAGCTGGTGGTTGTTGGGATTTATTTTAGAAAAAAAACATCTTCTGTAAAGCATTATTCTGTTTTGAGTTCCTGTTTCCTTTCCCATCTGCCCAAGGAGCTTGGTCTGTAGGTCTCCCACTGTCCACATGTCCTCACTCACGGCATGGCTCCTCTGTGCTGGGTCCCAGTGTGGCTCCAGTGGGAAAGGCCAGGGTTACATTTCTCCCCAGACTGTGCGCAGGGGAGCTTGTGCAAACTCTGTGTGTTAGTTGGGGTATGTTTTCATCTGCTTATGGTTTCCCTCCTCCCGAGTTTCCTGGATTTGAGCAAACCCAGAAATCTCAAAGCAAAACACCACTGAAACACCATCTGGTTTCACATCAAAGCAGCGCTTCCCAGGCAATCCTCTGCCAGAGCTTGAGTCTCCCTCGCACCCTGCAACTGCGCATTGTCACTGGCACCAGCACAAAGTGCCTGGTTTGGTGGTATTCTGCACCCACAAAGCCTCTGCAAATATACAAAAACACAAGGCACGAGGCCAGCTTTCAAAAACTGGGCAGAGCAAACTCAACAACACTGAGCAATCTCTAGGCTGTAATTTTTACACCTTCCTTTGTTTTGTGTTTGATTTTATGAGAGTACAAAACTGCCTTATTTGTTTAAAGTGAGAGGCCGGGTGCTGCTCTCAGTTGCACCAAAATTAATCTACATTTACACTCACGTTTTGCAGAAAAGGAATACTTCTGTGACCTCTTTTTTGTTTTCTACAGATGTCCTTCCTCTTTTCTTCAGTTGTTGGCAGCTACATGAAGGATTTCCTCACTGGATTTTTAATATTTATTAAAGAAATTGTGGCTTTCAAAAAGATTTCACTTTCTTTTGCAACTTCTAATAGTAATTAAAATCTCTTTCATAACATAGCACAATTTGTTCTGATGTATTTCAATGCTTTCAGAGGTCTTTTCTGTTCTTCCTGGGCACTTTTCATATTTTTAAGACCAGAGGGTTCTTTATGATTATCTGTTCTGACAATAAATCTCACTCAATAATTTCTGCTCCAACATTTCTTGAGATGTATTATATCTTTGAAAAAAGGCTGTTTTGTCTTCAGTTCAAGAACTCAAACTGTGGAAACTTACCCATTCCTACATAAATGGTCCTGATAGTCAATGGCTTTTGTTAAACAGTGCTCCCTATAGTTCCTCTGAATTTTCTTGGCTTCCAACCACCACATCAAATTATATTTGTGGGTTTTTTTTCTCTACCTGATTAAAAAGCCCTATTTCTTATAATTTCTTCTGGTGCTGGTAATTATAGACAGTGCTCAAATAATCTTTTGACCTTCTGTTGGGTAAACTAGGACTGACCTTCTCAAGATTCTTGCTAGAAGTATGTTTTCCAGATGCTGTATCTTTCTTGAAGCTCTTCCCTGAACTCTTGACCATTTCTGTGTTGTTTTTATACTGTGACCACTGACATAAAACTACACATTCTCTTTTGATATAGCAGAGTATTTTCTGCTGCTGTTTCAGCAGCAGTGTATACTAAGATAATGCCACTCCTCTGCTATTGCAGGATATTTTCGTGCTAGTAGGTCCAAGAATCACATTTGTTCTAGCAACAGGATCATGTTTAAGTGTGTACCACGACCCTTGGGTAGAGTCAGATTTTAATCATCCCTTATGGAGATGCTATTTTGCAAGGGACTGTCTTCCACTGTACCCATGTAGCCCTCACCATCCTTTCCTACCATATGAGTGATCCAAATTCGGATGCATTAACCACCATAATGTACAAATTAATTTGTCATGTTGGATAGGCTTTTAGGTAGGCCTGTACATCTGAGCAGGCTCCTTGTCTTTCCAAGCTTACCATTTTTCTATCATGGTTAATGCTACCTGCTTTCCGTGAGCAATACTAATGTTGTGGATTGCTGTTTTCATATGACAGCGTCAAGTGAGGCTGTAAAATGACTCCTGATAGAAACATACTGATAGAGTTATCTACATAAAATAAACTAGTTGTGTCACCAAATATGGGACTGTGTTTTAATAAGACCTCATCCCATAAAAAGATAAGCACCTTTGCTAGAGAGAAAGTGGAGTTTTTGTCTCTGCCTATACTAAAACTGAACCAGACAAGTCCCTGAGCAGCCTCACCACCTAATAACACCTGTTTGTGCAGGAGCTTGGATGAGATGACTTCCAGAAGTCTGTCCCAACTCCAATTTTTCTGTAATTATATAATGAGACTAATTAGGGCACTACTTTTAATAACTGTCACTGTTCTCTACAGTCACCTTTCTGCATTTCATCCTCTTCCAAAAACAGGTTAACTGGAATAGGTCCTGCAGATTTCAATATCTTTTGTACCAAATCTACTTAAAGAACTGTGTTTATGGATGAAATAGAGAGCACTTCATCATCAGGTAATCCTGCTCATGCCAAATACAAAACAGAGGTGCTTCTAAAAGATGTGTTTCTCTGCAGGCTGACAATGTTATGGGGGGTGTCTGCTGTAAGTGTGTCTTGGGGGCTGAAACTGGGATGCCTGCAGAGATTTTTCAGGGTCCTCTCTCTTGCACTCTGGCCAACCAGAGGCAACCAGAGGCAACCAGAGCCTGTGGCTGGGCTCCTGCCATACCTGGAGCAGGACTACTGGGCTGGCAGTCTCCAGGAGAGGTCACTCCTGCCTGCCAGAACCTGCCGGCACTGGACAGGGAGCTGCCTCTTCCTAGGGTGGATCCTTACCTTCACCTCTCCAACATGCAAAGCATGGTGGGCAGGAAAGACACCTCTTGAAGGTGGATAAAGGTTCTTCTCCTTTTCTCCTCAGTCTGGCTTTCCCATTCTGGATGCATCCAGCAATATCAGGAATGTCAGGCATATGACTGGCCTGTGATTTCAAAAAAACCTACTTGATGAAGTTTATTTTAATAACAGAATATTTCCAAATTGTTCTGCATTTGGTTTGTCCCCCTGATCATAGTTCTCTTCCTAAATACTGTGAATAGCCATTCTCAAGCTCCTGTTTTATTCCAATGCTTAATGGTAGCTTTTGATCAAACACCATTGTAGAATTTAATTTGGCCTGGAAGAGATCTCTGAGGATCATCTGGTCCTTCCATCCACTCAAAGCAAGACCAACTGCAAAGCTGCTCAGGGCCACATCTGGCTGATACTGAATATCTTCATCAATGGTGAATTCACAGCCTCTCCAAGGGCCTCTCGCACTGCTTGGCCAGCTTCATCAGGGTTTTGTGTCTTAATAACCAAGGGAAATTCCCTTGCTCTGTCCTTTGCTGACTGCATGTAATCCTATTGTTGTGCTCTTTATTGAGATCTTCTAACGTGTTCCCGTGTCAGCTTTCCCTTCCATTTCCCAAATTAGTCTTGCTGCCCTTCCTGAAGTGTCTGAACTAACAGGGGCCAAGCATGTACTTACTGTACTCGAGAGAGTCTGGGGCACTACAGCTCTGCAAGTGTGTGTCATATTGAGAAATATGCTCTGGTGCTAGAGAAGCATGCTAGAGCAAGAGGCAGCTGGGACCCCTGGCAGCTCCAGAGGGGCCTCTGGGGTGACACAGGGGATCACATGCCCAGGGCTGTGTTTGTGCAGCCATTTACCCACCTCCGTGATACAGCTGCTGCTTGGTTGCTGCTGCCTGAGCCAGGCATTGTGCTCTGGCTGCCTTCCCTGTTTGTTTTCTTCCTTATGGGTTCAGTTGTTTTGCATCTGTAAGGCTGAGTGGGTGGTACGTAGTTTCTGTACACTCTGTTCTTTCAGTGGGTTTGGTTTAGTCTGTGTTTTTAAATGCAGGTAGTGCTTCTCAGAAGGGACATTACTGTCATTGAATGGCATCATCCACCCAAATACCTGGTTTAGCTTTTACACCAGAAAATCTGATGAGATACAATCTGACATCTTCTTTTCTTTATCTGGTTAGAGGAAATCACGATGTTTTTTCAGGGGACTCTTTATTCAAAGATCTGAAAATGTATAAACAAGTAGATACTTCCTCTGCTTTCCATTGTCAAGCTGTCAGAATTTTCCCAGGCCACACTGGTTTGTGATTTTCACTTGTTATTCCTTCTTTTGGATGACAACAGAGAAATGAGTTGACAGGCAGTGGTGTCTGAGGCAGAGATTTGCTCTGGGGAGACAAGTGCTCAGCTTTAAAGAAAACTTTGCTGTACTTTTGGCAAGACTGGATCAGTGACCCTGCCATGGAGCAATGATGACTTTTGTCCAAGAGTATTCATACTGCTAAAAAATACAAAATGCCTGAAAGAGCTGTTCCTTGGGACTCTCCTTTGTGGATGGGAAGGTGTGCACAGCTTTTTTCCAAGGGGTATAGGCTAGGCTGAAACCTGAAAACATAAGCATGGGCTGACTTATAAAGCCAGTCTCCTGCCAATAATACAAAGAATATATAGCTTTCCAGACTCCTGAGTGTAGGTCCTTACCTTTATTCTGCTCTCACTTACACTTTCATTTCAGCAATATAAAGTGTTGAACCAATAAAAGGGCAGGCTCAAGCCATAGGCTTCTCATCGGTTTGTTTTGTTTGGACCCAGTCAGGAGCTGGATGGCTGAGTTTAGGGAAATGACTGGGAGAACTGAGGTCTCTCTGGTCTTTGACTTTCAGGGTCAGACCTTAGCAAATCACAACATCTACCTCTTGTTAGATGGGAGCAGGAAAATCTGCCTTGGACTTGCGTGGTCATATCGTGTTGGTTTGAGCTTAAAACAGCAAAGGATGAGGAGCAGTGGCTGGTGGTGGTTGTACTGGTGGGTAACTGGAAACTGCAGTCAGTGGGGAAAGGGGCTTTGCTGGGCTCATGAGAGACGAGCAGGGAGAGGAGAGCCTTAGCCATGAGATGGAAAGTGCTTGACTCAGGTATAATGGGTCCTATGTTTTAGAAGTCCATGTGATGAGTTGGAAGAGTTATAGGCTGTGAAAAGAGAGAAGGGTGGGGAGTAGAATGTGAGGGCAGAGAAAACGAGGTGGGAAAGAAGGAAGGGAAAAGCTGGAGTGGTACAGACCCCCTGCAAAGGGAGTGGTCAGGCAGGTGAAAGATTTTCTGTGTTCTTGTTGAAATTTGTGATGGCATCCAAGTTCTAAATACTAATTTTGCATTCAGACACAAGGGACATGCAAGGAAGCTCAGGTCTGAGAAGTGTGACTTGTCCACTTGCCTTTTCTCTTCTGCTTGTTCTTCCTTCATCTGTCAGGCTCACACTATGGCTGTACAAAGCTGGAGGTCTCCAAACTGCTGCATATGAGTCTTGTGTAGAGAACAGGGCCTGCTGCCTCCCCTTCTTGCTCCTAGGGAAGGACTCATCATTGCTGTGAGGCATACTGGAGCATGTCAGGCATCTTCTGAGTCACGCAGCAGCCAATCAGTTACATCCATGAGAAACCAGTGCCCGAGAAAGGGTGGGAGAGTTATGGGATGAACACGAGGAGTGTGGGGAGGGAGGGACGCACTGTGTGGCTTTGGTTGCTTGAGGTAGTCAGGGAAGTACCCAGCAAGATGCTGTCTACAGTGTCTTGCCAAAACCCACAACAGATGCCAGTGTTGCCTGGGGATCATAGGCATGGCCATTCCTCTGTTAACCTTCGGCATGCCTTATGGGATTATGTATAGGAGGGAATAAAAGCCAAAGGTACACATGTTCTCCTGCGGTGGATGTGAAGCCACGGAGAAATGTTCTGTAGCCTTATACAAAGGTTACTTGGCAGCTGTCTGACAGAATTTTGTCCCTGTTAGAGGTGGGTGTTGTGTTGAAAAGTCAGAGCAGAGTAATGCACCTCCCCGGAGAGCTGCCTTGCCTGTTCTGGAGGTCCTGGGTGTGCTCTGCTGAGCCCATGCTGCCTGGAGTGGGGAGTCAAGTGTGCCATGCCTAATGTCCTCTGGAGTCCGTACTGAGAGCAGAGCTGGAGCACAGGTGTAGTGGCAGCTGTCTGGCAGAGGGGCCTCTGCAGGGGCACCACTGCTCCCTTGGGCCCACCATGGAACAGTGATGCCTTTCTGTAATGCCCAGGTCAGTCTCTTGTGGGCTTCATGATTTGCACACAAGAGAAACCTTCCTGATGCAGACTCACAGCCGGCTGTGGTTCATGGCATGCATCAGCCTGTTATTGTTGTGACACTGATCATGTATTTCCTTCTCTCACCCACTGCCTTTCCAAGGGGAAGCTGTGATAATGACAGGACTTCTTGTTCTTTGTCACAGAAATTGGGTATAATTGCTCCATTTTGGCGGCTTTAAGATGTGCAGCAAGGGAACAGGCTGGATTCTTTCTTAAGACATCAGTCATCTGAAGCATTTGGTAGATGGCACATCAGAGCTGGGAAATGACTCAACCATCTTTGTTAAAAGCAATCGCTCTGCTCTGGGAATAAAATTAGAGGGAGAGAGCTGAGGGAGGTGCAGGAGGGGAAAGGACACTCGAGCAACAAAAACAGAGGTGCTGCATTCTGTGTCGCTGTCATAGCACAAGAGTTTCTTCTTGCTAGAGCTGTATCTGAATCATTCCTTCAGTCAAGGAGCTATTCAACAGCCAGCCTACCCAAGGCAGAAAAGGGCAAAGTGTCCCAGAGGGCAGAGGAGGTTAATGGGTGCAACTGGGCTCCGCACAGCCATGCTGCTGCTGTTAGCAGCATGAGGCTGCTGGGTTGAAGCTCCTCTATGAGTGACTGCAAATAGTGTAATTTCTGTGAGGGTGTTGGGGTGAGCTCAGACCTCTCTCCTAAACCTTTGGGATCCCTTAGAGAGGTGTGTGGAGGTGAGTGCTCTGATGTCTGTCTAGGTCTTCTATATCTCTTGCTTTCAATTTAGTGTTGAGATCTCAGCAGAAGAATCCCAGCTTCCTACCTCTTTTTGAGCCAAGATGGGCTGTTATTAATGGAAAACCTCTTTAAGGGAAGTGAGGATTGCCAGGAAATTACATGGTCTGATTAAACTGGCTTCCTGTTCTCAACTGACATGGTGTATTGGAACCAGAGTAGCCTCCAGGTTAGCCCTCTGCCCAGGGAACATCTACCTGGTGGTGTGCTGCTGAATGCCTGGACAGGCTGCAGCTTTGCCCTCCTGTCACAACATTGGAAACATCATAACTAGGAGACATTTCTCCTCCTGTCTGGGCTCACAGAAACCTAGCTGGGTTGTTCTTGCCTGCCAGTGAGTCGCTGCAGATCTTGTGTGACAAACTGCTTCACAGCAAAACAAGCTGCTTCTCAGTGGGCGTAGCAGGGACTGGCTTTGTTTGTTTTTCCTGCTGCCAAGGCCGTGCTTATCTAACCTCCATTTCAGTTCTGTTCTGAGTGGAAATATTCTTATTTATGCAGCTGGGGCAGAGGTCCTTTTTGTTTTAACTCTTCTAAGTTTGAAGTTGTGGAAGAGAAAATCTCTCATGGTATCTCTGTCTTCTTCTGGATGAAATGCGGTGCCTGATACATGGGTTGTACAGATGAGCACGGGTTAGTAAATCTGTCCCCTGCTCAGGAATGAGCCACAGTAATTTCTTCAGTGCATTTACACATCTACTTAATTGCATCTAGTAGAAGTTAATTCGGGCCTTCTTGTTCCAAGTCACCCCCATGTCAGTAAAATCCAGATGCTTCAAACCTGATACAAGTTATATATAGGAAACAATCCTGCTCCAAAGAGAACTCAGAGGTGTAAGTGACTTAGCTGAAGGACTCCTTGAAGAGCATCTTAATGTCGTCTCAGTGTAGGTTTGGAGGTGATCTCCTGGGATATTCTCTGCTTAGGCACATCTATTTAGGCTACTCTGCAGTCAGGCTGGGGGCTGCTCATGAGGGGGCAGATCATTGAGCACACTGTGCTTGTAGCCACCCATACCATATGAGAAGATGTAACCACGTATCTAGGAGACCCTATCACTTTGTCTCGATGTTTCTGTCTTTACTCTGGGTACCAGCATCCCTCATGGCCAACAGTGACTTGGCAAGGACTGTTGTGACAGTGAGGACCTGATGGTCTTCACACACTGATGGACCTCTGATTGTGGGAACCAAAGTGACTGGGATTTCTGTTATACAGAAGGAACTGCATTCCCTCTAATAGAGAATTCAGTAACTTGCAGAGTATCTGATGCCTCCTAGGTTGCCTACCAAAGTGTGAGATCTCCACAGCCCCAGTATTGTGGCTGCACCCAATAGTGTGCATTCCTAGGTGGTACTGTGAAAACATATAGAAATTTGATTTCTTATATATTGCTTCCTTTTATAGTTTCTCAATGTACTACTATGTGCTTTTGTTTAAATACTCCAAGCTCTAGGTCTGCTTTGTTCAGCACAGTCTGTTCAACACAAAGGAAGGTCAGTCATTAGTGATTGATTGGAACATGCTTTCCTTTCTTAGCTGTGCTTTTATGGACTGTGCAGGTGCCTGTTTCCAAAACAACGTTGATCTCTGTGGCTCCACTCTGAAAAGCACCTACCTGTGCTAGGTTATGATTCTGCAGTAATTAATGAAAGGTTGCAGAGCTGGTCAGGGCTGTCTATTTAGTGTGTTTCTAAGTACTGTGACAAATTGGTTAAGAGAGCACATGTACACGATTTGCTACAGCTGATGAATGGTAGTAACAGAATTACCCTGTCTTTTTGCATGCTCAAAGGATCTTGATAAGGTCCTAATGACAGCTCTCCTGTACCTTTTATGAGAAGAAATTGTAATTTTGGGAGCAAGCAGAACTAAGTAGAGCTTGTTTCCACAAGCTGAGTAGGAACTGAGTGGGAATGTTTCAACAAAGCTGATGCAGTTAGAAAATGTGTATGTGCTGAAGCAGAAATGTTTCATGGAAACAAACATGTGTGGTTTGGCAAATTTTAACTGTCAGTCTCGTGCTGGATAACTCGCCTGTTGTATCACGTTTGATCTGGGACCTGCACAGAAACAAAGCTGATGAGGTTTGCCCAGGAATTGCTGCCCTGTAGTCAGTCTGGCATCCTCTGGCTGGCTGAAGTAGGACTACTTTTGTTCCTTAGAACATGGAAATTTGGTTCTTGCATGGGGCTGATGTGACTCTTCAGTTTTGTTGTTGCTCACTCCCAAATACATTTGCTGTCCTTATTCGGTGCTGGGCAGCCATGATATTGGGAAAAGACCCAACTATGGTCATTTTATGCAACAGCTACTGAAGTCCTGGCCTGCATCTAATATTTTGTATGTATCAGCATTTCTGAAATAAAATCTTACAGGATTTCTGCTTGATAGGAAAATTGCAAATTTTTTTATGCCTACTTGAAATTACATTTCAAGCTATTGAAAATGTCTACAGAAAGGAAATCCTATTACTCAGCTAGCCTGAGATCTGACTTCCACCTTATTTTTGCTGAGATCTTAAACAGATATGGCTGGAGGTGTTGTGACAACCACTATACTCCTAGGTAGCAGTTGCTTTTATTGCTGTATAAAATATAATTTACACTGAGGTTTACTTGGGCACAGGCTCCAGAGGCTCATCCAGTGGAGACTAAGGGCAGAACAAATTTGGCCATTTCTAAAATTCTTTGCAAGAAAGAAAATTATTTTACAGGTTCTGATAAGATATTGCTCTGTTCTGTCTTTACAGAATGAGTTTGAAACTCAGCAGCACCAACAAAATATAGTGTTAGTATTTTCTACATTCAGGAGATGTTCCTTTCTTGGGAATTTGGTCATAGGCATATTTAGTGTTTGAATAAAACCCTACCCCAGAGAACCAAACCTCTAGGGAAGTTTAATTGTTGGCTAAAGAGAATCTACGACCTAATTCAATGTAGTCTTACCCTATTATAGACTGAAATCAAATCTGAAATATTATGCCTCTAAAGCCGTGGCATGCCTACTGCCTTCATTTCCAAGTGATATTAACATTTTACTAGCTGTGGGATGCTTGAGTTTCTCTGTGTGCAATTTTGCTGCCCGTAAGTAAACAGAGACTGAGATCTTAATGAAGTGAATTCCAAGAATTGCAGTCCTTTAACAAAAATGAAAAACTCACCCGCAGCCATCAGTTTTTACCTTCTAGACCAAATCTCAGGTCAGGCTTGGAGGAAGGTGTTAAGAATTAAAGTCCTGACCTAGGGACAGGAGAATTGGTTTTGAGTCAGCTCTCTGACGTCAGTTTTATGTGAAAATTTGGGCAAACAGTTGCATTTCACCTATTCTTGGCTCCTCACTTTCAAAGTGCGGGCAGCGGTACCTTTCTGTCTCACAGGCGTGGGAATACAGTACAGCTTGTGAGGCTTGGTCATTACTGGCTTGGAAGTACGACAAATCCACCTGTTCTCCTCATTTTACAGATGGCAAAGGCAACGTGGGGAGCTGGCTTTGTCAGAGGCTGTGCTAGAAACGATGGACTAATCAGTGTAGTCTGGGAATAGCATGTTCTGATGCCAGCTCCCTGCTTTGGCCATCCTGTTGCTGTCTCTGCTATGCTTGGCTTTGCATCTGGGGTGCAGAGGAGTTTCACCTAGGGGAGTAACTGGAGGTAAAAACCTCTAGTTTCTCTCCTTTACCAGAAGTGGTTTTTTCCTGGAACTGTTTCAGAGTAGCTCAGTTATTAGACTCTCTAATTGCTTTAAAAAAGGTTTGTTTTTGCTTTCACATGCTGACAACATGCTGATGCTTGTCACTTGACTTGGCTGCATAGCACTTCCCATGACCCCAGTAAGATATTTTGGAAAGGATATTAAAACAAGCATAAATTGGCCCTGAAGAAGAGCATGTTCAGTAAGTGTGTGTTGCAAGCACTTACGTCAAAGAAGCTAGAAATCTGTGCAGAACTTTTCGGTCCCTGAAAACCTTGTCATGAGGTAATTTTCTGAGGTGTTGACTGCTGACACAAAAGGACCTTGATGCTGTTTATGCAAAATCTGGTTGTCCTTCCCTCTAGTATTTACAGCACCCTCATGGATCCCAAATAATCTTGTTGATCCCACATACCATTGGAACATAGGAGGCTTTGTTCACATGTCTCTTGGAGCATTGCACATCTGCCTGGTACCACTCAATTTCGGGTTCTGCCACACAGTTGGTTTGCCTATTTAAATGTTACTGACAAAGCTGCATGTGGTCAAAAAAAGTGTGTCCATCTTCATCACTGACCAAAGGAAAGAATAATTAATGCAAAGATATGAGAAAAATTAAATCCAGAAATATGTGCATATCACTTTTTTTTTTGCTCCACCTTACCAGATTTTGTTTTAATTTTGCCAAAGACTGCAGTACCCAATTGCTCAAAATGATTGATTAGTTTCTGTAAAAACAAGCAGATTGTTTTGTCTGTCTATGGCTGAATGTAGACTGATCCATTTTCTGATGTTTCTGTAACAGGATGTTTCATGTTTTTCAGACTGGATTCCATGCAGAACTGGAGAGCAGTTACTGTTGGGTTTCCCAGTCCACCCACTAGGGCAGAAGATCCTTTGGTGTGGGAGACCCACATGCAAGCCTCCTTTGGCAAAGGCTGATTGCCCAGGTACTTCAGTCACCAGGGGGTCTACATTAGGTTTTGTTGTAGAAATGGGGGATGGCTTCAGAAGAGAAGCCTGACATACACAGGGAGCATATCTGCTGGCTTGTTGATTGGGACCCTCTAAGAGGAAGGGTAGTTAGGGCAGATAGAAGGACATGAACCGGGGATTCTCTCCTACGTGATGAACAGCCAGTGCCGGAGCTACTCTTCCCTGTGTCTCTGCTGAAGCTGCTCCTCTTCATTTCCAGTAACTCCTAAGGTCAAAGTGGGTTCCATGGCCAAGTGCTTAGTTCAGCCCAAGTGGTACCACTCTCTCTGTAGCCTGGAAGCAGTTTCCGTTCTTTTGGGAATCCAGCCATTCTGTCTGATTCCTTTGGCTTTTGTAGAAAATGCCTCCCAAGGGAAATTACTTGATTTCCACCTAATAAAACATTTCACTTAATCTGAAGCCAAATGTTTCCAATTTGCCAGATATTCCAAAATAAGTAATTCTCAGGGAGACCCACAACACCACTTCCTTTTTTTTTTTCCCTGTTCCATGACAGAACAGAATTAATTAACTAATGCCTCACCTCCTCTCATGCTAAAGGCGAGGTGGCAAAAGTGGCAGCACTCTCTGCCCTTGCCTTGCAAAATGTGCTCAGGCTGAGGGAAACACTGGGGGCAGTGATAAGGGGACACCCTCTGACTCCCAGGTCGAGCTCATGTTTGAGTGAGTCACACCTGCCTGTTTGCTTCCCAGTGAAAAACTAGCCCTGCAAAAAGAGATGTGAGCTGTTCTGAGGTTCAAGGCTGTCCTCTGACAAACCAACGAGTTTCACAACACCATCTGTCCTTCGGGCACCTTTCTCTCTACCCACTGACAGCTGAACTGCTCATTTCACATGCCCTGGGGCCACTGAAGTGCTCCTTCTTTCGAGTTGTCTGTCTTGCTGCACAGTGTGGCGGACTGAAGTTCCTGCTGTCATGACAGTGACCTTCCTTCAGGCACCACAGAAAGTGTCCAAGGAAGGACACGGTGATGCTGTGGGCTCAGTTACATTCCTCCCCTGCAGCTGCTGCCTCTGGCTCTCTTGTTTCCCAGCAACTCTGCCTGCAGGCATGATGCCTGTCTGTGTTATGGGGATACCTTAACCTCAGCCTCCAATGTCAAATCCGTGCTTTTATTCATCAGTCTTTTCTCTCCTCATCTGTCATTTGGGCCATGATAACACCCCTATGCTCCTCAGGAGGGCTAGATGAGGGAGAGGAGGAACAAACTGTCTTCCAGCAAAGCAGGAACATAAAGCTGGAGCTGCAATTGCAGTTAGAGAGCTCATAAAAGCCATAATTTCTCTGCCAGTGCACAGCTCAGAGACAAAGCCTCTGCAAAACCCTGCTGGCAACCACCCCAGACAGAGACATCTGCATGGCACATCGCCACAGGGGTGCAGAGCAGAGGGGATGATAAGTCTCTACTGTGCAATTAAGACTCTCATTTTGTCAGTTTTATTCCCTTCTTGTGGAAGCCGGTAAAACGCTCTGCTTTTCCCAACTCCCACCCCCAGTGCAGTGCTCTATGGTGCTTGGGTGCTCCCTCCCCGCTCTGTGGAGTGGCTGCCACCACATTTCCCTGTCCCCACTATCGTGGCAGGGCTGGGTGACCTGTCACCCTGCCTGCCTTCAGCTGAGCGATGCTCTTCCAGCTTTCCTGACCGCTGCTGTGAGGCACTGCCCAGCACAGGACCCTGCTGCTGGGAAACCACTGCATGCAGCCTTGCTCTGAGGCACACTGCAAAGGCTCTGATTGTTTGTTTGCTTCTTGGCCTTGGAAGGACTGCCCAGGCCTTTCCCCACTTTTTGTTATTTTGTAATAATTATTTTGATGAGTCCTCTCTTTCTATGTCTAATTTAAAGCACTCTGCTGAAGGCCCCATGCTATAACCACTTGCCTGTCCAGCTCTCCTGTTCCACCTGATGCTGTGCTGCCAGGGCACACCAAAGTGCTGAACTCTGAGTAGATGGGCTGCACTGCTCAGTGGTTGAGATACACAACAGCTGCTTCTGGGATGTCATTGATCTGTTGTGGTTCTATGATTTCACAGAGACTGAAATCTGGACAGACCCTGGGAAGAAAGTCAGGTCTGCTGCACTTCACTGTTCCATTATACCAACATGTGTTGCAGGTTTCCTCTCTTCTCGTCTGCAAGATGATGTTGTACATCCTTTATTCTTCCTCTCTGTACCCTCACATACAAAGATCATCTCCAGGCAGAGCTGTATTTCTCAGCATCCTAAATGAGGAGTCACCAGGCAGAATGAGTCACTGGTGCAATTTTCCATAGCTTAATCTAAACTTTTAGGGTCTGATTTCATTATTATTGCTTACATTAAGTGGTTTCTTCCTTCATGCTGAAATCAGCAGGATTTCTTGTTCACTTGGGTGGAAGGTTTTTAAAAAAACATACAGGTTGTTTCAGGTCAAGGTTCAGTTAGGGGAGTGAAGTACAGGAAGAAGTGCTGGACAGGTAAACAGAGCTGGTGATGAAAGCTGGCTTCAGGTAACCTTTCTTCTGTTGCATGTTCTTTTGTGTTACTTAAACACTTGAGTGATTTAGTAACTTCTGTGAGCTCCAGGCTGATGGGCTGGCATGGGGAACGATGGAGAAGTGGCATTCAGTGGGCAGCTAAGAGATGCCATATCTCTTGTGGAAATGTCAAGATTTTTGAGAGCAGGGAGTTAGATGCAGTGCTGTTCTTCATATTTCCTTTTCCAAGAAATCCTCACTCAGGAAATGGAATAACTTCCCCAGACCATCAGAGCTGAGTACTCCAGAAAAAGCATTTAGGTCTTTGAAAGTACCCAAGGACCTGACACCCTTTCCTCACACATCAAAAAATGGATCTCTCAGGAATCACTTCTCAGGAAGTGATTTCTCAGGAAGAGTACAAGGATGCCATTAGGCCATGTAGAAAGAAAATTAGAAAGGCAAAAGCTCAGCTAGAACTCCATCTGACCATTGCTGTAAAAGATGATAATAAAAAGTGTTTTTATAAGTACATTAACCACAAAAGGAGGGCCAAGGAAAATCTACATTCTTCATTGGATGCAGGAGGAAACAGTGTCACCAAGGATGAGGAAAAGGCTGAAGTACTGAATGCCTTCTTTGCCTCAGTCTTTCAGAGTGGTTATCCTCAAGGCAACTGGTTCCCTGAGCTGGTAGACAGGGACAGGAAGCAGAACAGACCTCCTGCAATCCAGGAGATAGTTAGTGACCTGCTGAGCCACTTAGATGCTCACAAGACTGTGGGACTGGATGTGATTCATCCAAGGGTGCTGAGGGAGCAGCAGAAGAGCTCGCTAAGCCACTTTCCATCATTTATTAACACTCCTGGCTAACCGGGGAGGGTCCACATGACTGGAGGCTGGCCAGTGTGATGCTCATCCACAAGATGGGCCAGAAGCAAGATTCAGGGAACTACAGGCCTGTCTGCCTCACCTTGGGGCATGAGAAGGTTATGGAACAGATCATTGTGAGTGTGATCACACGGCACACACAGGACAACCAAGGGACCAGGCCCATCCACCATGGGTTCAACAAAGGCAGTCCTGCCTGAGCAGGCTTGAGGGAAAGTTCAGGTTGGACATCAGGAAGAATTTCTTCAGAGAAAGAGTTGTTAAATATCAGAATGGACTGCCCAAGGAGGTGGTGCAGTCACTGTCCCTGGAGGTGTTCAGGAAAAGACTGGATGTGGCACTTAGTGACATGATCTAGCTGAGAAGGTGGTGATTGGTCAAAGGTTGGACTCAATGGTCTCAGAGGTCTTTTTCAACCTAATTTATTCTGATTTCCCAGCATCACACATCATTCCTTTTCCCTCCTGTCCTTTCTGCTAAGACAAACCCAGTCCCCTCTGTAGGATTTCTTAGTTTCTTGGCTAGTCTGACTTGAAAAATACTCTAGTACTGAAGCTTTCAGACCTACTGTACTACATTACCTTTTCCCTACTCACATATTTCTTTTTTTTTTTCTGGTTGAGTCCTTTTCACAAGCATAAAAAAAATCATCTGCTTATTTTTGCCATATTAGCAGACTTATGAGCATATCTGTTTTGTCTCTCAGCAAAATGGCAGATACAGCTCCGTTCTGAGAATCTGGCTAGAGTTTGTTTCTCCTCTCTGAATTCACACTTTGAGAATGTCTTACTAGCAACGTGCCACACACAACTAAGTGAAAGTATCCCAAAGAACATTACCCATAGATCTTATCCAGAAGGATTGTCCCTTCTGTCCTTCAGGGCAGGATATATTTTCTCAGATTCTGTCAAAAAAACTTTTGCAGAATAGCTTCCCCCCCACTACCACAGACTTGACTTTTTCAGGTTTAGCTGAGGAAGGCTTTGACCCTGCCAGATCTAGGGCAGGAGACCCCTGGGGATACCAAATCAGGTCGTGGACCCCCACTGCACTTGCGCCAGAGTACTGGTGAGTCAGGTTGGTTACTGTGTTCCCCAGTGAGGTCTGTCCTACTTTCCTTCCTTCCTTTATCCCTTTTTCTCTGTTCCTTTTCTCATGGCAAAAGAAGTTCAGCTCCTTTTTCTTCAGTTAGTAACTTTTTTTTGTTTTAATTCAGTTCAATCTTCCCACGCTGCAGAGATTTTTTTCCATGCTGGCTGTGATATCACTCTGTATGTAGACCCTTCTATTTCTGTAACCCTTGACAGTGTGGGTGAAAATGGTAGAGTATATTAAAATATTTTGAGAAAGCATACAATAATAAAAAACTAACAAATGATTACCAGAAACTTCAATGTTCTAACTCTCAAAAAAGATCAGATAAAAGAGTAGGTCAAAAATATGCCTGCCCCACCTTTTTTTTCCCCTCGTCTTTCCTTATATTCTATTTCTGTAGCTTCTAATCCTTATAATAGCTAATCCTTTGGGAGTAAGGACGAATCGCTTGAGACTAGTGGACTTCGAAGGCATGTAGCTTTTCCTTTTGCAAATACTAGCTTAAGCAAGCTGCATAACCTGTGAGAATATTCTCTCTGGCAGCCTATATAACCCATATTGTTATCCCAGATTGTTCCTTGCAGTAGAAGTCATTGAGTGCAAAGGCTGTGTTTCAGATGGAATGAGCCCTGGGTTTTCAACTGAGGCACATGGGTGATGAATAAGAATTGCCCTTGCACATGATCCCAGGAATGTGTATGCAGTCATTGATATTTTCTGTGAGTGAGTAGCATCTCTGTCCTAGTTTTGGCCACGACACAGATGTTAATCTATACCACCTCACATGGTTGTTGAGGGTGGAGGAAGGGGACTCTGGGTTAGTAAAAGAAGGGCGTGGCTTCTGGTCGAAAAAATGTGGTGAGTGGGGAGGAGAGGGAGGGTAAGCTGTCCACCATTTTTCATTGTGTTGGGGTCTGTGGTGAGCATTTTTGCGTGTGAATCACTCTCTCTTTTGTATACTTTTGTAATTAACATTGTTGCTGTTACTGTTTTTTCTTATGTCATTGCTGTTTCCAGTAAATAGTTCTTATCTCAACCCATGATCTTCATCTTTTGTGTCCCAATTCTGAACTCCATCCTGCCAGAGCAGGAAGAGGGAGAGGAAGGGGGAGCAAGAGAGTGGCATGTGATTTGAGTCTCAGTGGGGGCACTGAATTGGGGAGCAGCATTCCTAAACCATGACAAACACGTAGGTGAAATCTAAACCGAAGGAGAAGGGAAGAATAGTAGAAGCTGAACAGAAGACAGGCTGGCTTATGAAGAATAGAGTAGAAAAGGGAAAACTTTTCCCACCCGGTTTAGCAAAAAGTAAAAGAGGGATGATGAGGAGGGTGATCAGAGCTGGCTGAGCTCTTCCCAGATTTGCAGATGCCTGGGGGTCTGGCAGGAGCCCTGGGGACAGCAGCTCTCATGGCTTCCTCTTTGGCTCCGTGTAGACTCACAGCTGGAAATGTCTCATGGGCTACTGAGGCTCCATCTGCTCCCTGTTTGTACTGTGATATGCTCTGCGGGGCCATACGTGCAATGGACCTGTTGAAACCTGAAGTCTCTGCAGAGAAAACATCCCTTGTGACTCATTGTGATGTGCTACATGGAACAGGCATAGAGCTGCTCCTGCTTGCCAGACCTCCTCTGAAAATACAAAATGCTCAGGTGTTTGTTACTGCTGTAGGTTTGAAAAATATCTGTTCTTCTCAGTGTGTGTTGTGTTTAGGGATCTGACACAGAGGTGTGAAACTGTACATGGTGTATCACCTTCTACAATATTTACCAGGATCTAGAAAGCTAAAAGTCTTAGAGGAAAGGTTGTCCTTCCAGAGAGAGTACCCCAGGCCAGGCAGATCTCTGAGATGATGAGGCTGAGCTTGCCAAGTTCAAACTCTCGTATAGGGCTTTGTTATCGCTCCAACACACTTGTATCTGGAAAGGGGCTTTGGACAAGTTCTGCTTGCTCATTTTTATTGAGATCAAAATTTTCAGGTGCCTGTCCAAATTGTGGCCTGAAATTCCAGCTCAGAGCCTGGCTTGCAACCCAGCCCACCCATGGAAACGGGAGTGAAATTCCCAGCAACCATGGCTGCCCTGAGCTGCCTGGATATTTACTGAGCTCTCACACACAGAGTGGGATATTTCTGAGGGGAAAAGAAAACAAACCGGCTCTGGATCTCTCCACGCTGCACATTTTTTCCTCTCAAAACAGTCAGATGTGATCAAAGCGTAACCGGGTTTGACAAAGCATTTGTGAAATTGAGCAGACCTGGCCTTCACTACGGCTTGCAACAAAACCCTGAACCAGGAGCGCTTTGCCTGGTTCCAGGCTGGGTTTCGCTCACCAGCTGGGATCGGTGCAGCCTCAGCCAGTTGGGTTTAATTGCTGCAGACGCCGTACACTGTGCAGCGGGATGCAAAGTGGAAAACAGGCTTTCAACCCCTTGTGTTCTCAACAGATCACCACGAAAGGGGTCCAGTGGCCTCAAAGGGCAGACGGTTTGGATGGGAGTCACAGGGAATTGGCAGGGGGAATTCTGGTGCAACTAGGTTTGCACAGGGGCCAAGAGCATTCCTGGTACAACGCTGTTGACGTCAGTGCCTCACGCGTTCAGTGTCGGATCCTCATTTGTATTTTCTCCTGAGCTCACAAGGCCTGGCATCTAGTCTGTGCTTTTGTTACAGCAGCTGTTACTGGTCTGGCTGCCTCAGTAATTTCCCCAGTCCCTGGAAACCCCACCCATGAGCCCATCTCTAAAGCTCTGTGATTGCTCTCTTAAACACATGCTTCCCAGATTGACTCCCTCTCCACAGACTAATTCATCTGACTAATTATCCCCTTCTTGGTGCTAGTTTGTTTTGAATGCAGAAATTTGGCCACTGCAATTTGTTCTATTCTTTAAAATTCCAGAGTCATTGAACAACGATGAATGGAAAAAGCTTTTTGTTAATTCAAATTCAGCAGTGAACAGAGGTAGCCTCTCTGACTGACTTGGAACGTGGGGCTGTCTCTTCTGAAAAAGTGAGGCTGTGGCCCCAGAAATTCAGCTGCTTCAGAGAAGTCAGGCAGGAAGTTTCCCCTTCTCAGGGGTAAATGATGTGCTTCCTAGTTCAGGTACTTCTATGCCAGAAATGACTGCTTATGCCAGATTTCCACCTGCTGCATTTTTGCTGAAGTGGGTATTTTGAAATTATCTGGATGAGCATTCGTATCCCAATATCACCTAATTTTAGGGAAACCTGTTTGTGCCTCTCTGAGAGTAACTCACAGACGTTCCTGCTTTCTAGAAAGAATGTGACTGCAATGACGTTTTGGTTTCATGGAAAGCAAGTTAAAGCTAAATTTCCCTGGCAGAACATAACAGATTGACTCAAAGTACATGAAAACCTTGTTATCTTAAGGCAGCCCTGGAATGAAAGATGATCTTTTTGCTTCTGTCACCTTCTTGACTCTTTCTTGAGGTCATTGCAATCAAGCTCTCACCTGGTGTTGTTTAGTGGCATGTCTCAATCGTGTTCCCTGGGGCAGTTCTGTTGTAGACAAAAACCACCACAGCTTCTGTCTCATTGATCACATTAGAAAGTGAAGTTTGAGGGAGAGATGGAGTTCATTGCCTTCTGATCTGTAGATGAAAGATTGCATCCTTTTCCACTTACCTTAAACAGGCTAGTTTAAAAGAGATTGGTTTATTATTAAAATAAATTTTTAGTTCTGGAGGTTCCCTTGGTAGGTCTCTCTTAGGTTTCTTTTCCAAAACTCTGTGAGATGCAAAATGACTTGTGCTCAAAATATTTGCTGTGGTTAACTGTAGAGAGGACCTGTGAATCCAGAATCAGACAACGGTGGGAAAAAAGAACAGTGAGACATGGTCATGGAGGAATGAAGAGAATTCCTATGGATGAAAGACTTCCTATAAAAGGCCACACAGTGTTACCTGCTTATCCTCATTTGTCTCCATGGAAAGTTTTAGATTGTGCTGGAATACAGCTTTTTCACATTCTTTTCTATCTATCATGTTATCCTCTTCCTCTGCCCCCTTCCTCCTATATCTAATATTTGTGTTTGAGTTAAAGCTGGATACAATGGGACAGATATTTGGGTTACTCCCTCCTCTTTCCCGATGATCTCTTATTTATGTGTGTAAATGTGGTTTTTTTATTGATGCACATTTGCCAGAGAAATGCTGGGCTCAGCTCCAGGCAGTCTCATTTCCCTCTTCCATCTTGAGACATTCCAGACCTGAACAGCACAAGCTTGCACAGCTAAATATTTAGAAGAAAGCAACAAATCTGTGTCACCAAAAAGCTCTAAATATCCCTCAGAATAAAATGATATAATTTAGTATGTGCAGAAAAAGAAATATCACACCATTTCTATGAAAAGTCTTGGATCACATTACGAAAGGTTTATACTCAAACTATGAATCATTGTAATCAACATCGCATCTCACTTAAGTCTGATATCAGCGGTAAAGCACCACCATACTCAACTAACTTCTAACTCCAGATCACTGAAATATCAGTGTGCTGGTGACTTAATTCTGTAGGATCCCAGACCCCTCGTAGCACAGATCAACTTCTTTCACTGAAGAGCAGCACCTTTATGCTGTTTCGTCTCCTTCCTCTTTTAATCTCTCAGTACTTTCTATGAACATGGAGAGGAATTGTGGATGAGCATGCTTCGTTTGGAGCACAGGCACTGTGCTGCTCATCTTTGCTGAGACAAACATCACCTACTGCTGAGTGCTGAACCTGGCACCAGCGACTTTGTCTGCAAAGGTTTCTGATATTTCTAAACTTCTCATAGGTGTTGGTGCAGAAGTTTGCCAAAGGTTACCAACACCCATAGGAGTGGTGAACTTCAGCAGAAAAGTAAAGAATAAGATGGGACTGTCTGCCTTGCTTATACTGATGCAGCTAATTTTGACAGAAAGTGTGAACCAGAGCACAAAGTCTGAAAAAAGTACCAGAGGTCTGGAGTATCTTCTTTGGACTTTAGTGCTTGTATGGATCAAGCCTTCAGACTGGACATGCCCATGAAAGCAGCTCTTTTTTCCTCTACTGCCACGTGGCCTGGATGTGAAGGTAGTAGAGGAAATGGAAAGCAAATGGGATTCTGGAGAAAGAGGTCCAATTTATCCTCAGTGGTGCTGGAGTAACTCAAAGTGGAGGATCCTTCATGTCCAGATGAGTGAGAGAGACCAAGACCGGCTGCCTGTCCGTGTTTGCTGTGTCTGGTAGTGACGGGAGTATGCTGCACCTTCCAGTTGCCTCTTGCCTGTAGTAAGGGTTTTTAGAGCTTCTCTAATCAAGTGAGAGCAACATTGTATTTAATCAGTTGCCTGTCAGCTGGCACAAGGCCTTGAAGTGGCTTAGGAGAGGGAATACAAACACTGCACACCTGCCTCCAGCCTCTGCCCAAGATACGCTCAACAACACGGAGCGCTGCCATTGGGTTTGTTTCTGGGCTGCAATCAAGAGTTGAAACTGTGCTACAGGTTACACAGATGTGCAGTATCTGTGCACCAGCCCGGGCACAGCAATGTACTCTTTAGCTCCTTATTTGATGGGAAACATCTGAAGCCTGGTCACATGCAAATAAATATTCCCAGTGGATAAGAGGGAGGAAGGAGAGAGGGAAGAGCTAAGGCAAAGGCTTGACTGACTGCAAATGGGAGAAGTGAACCAGCACTGCATTGCCAAAGTCTGGATTTTTCTATCAATCTTGTGGTTGCTTTTACTTTCCTTAATGCTCCAGCTTTATGGAGATCAGTGTTTATTTATTAATATTGAAATAATTTTTGAATGTTTTCTAACTCAATATTTTGGTGGAAAATAGATGCTGGTTTAATTTCTGATTTTATTTATTGGAATTGGGATACACAGATATCGAGAAATTACACATTTTTGTGTCTCTTAATATACATATTTTTCTTTTATCTGATCGCCTGATAGAGGAAAAAAAAAATCTGTGAAAGCTGTAAATAATAGTTCTTTTCTTCCTCCCTTCTTGCAAATTGTTCTGTAAATAGCTATGATTGGTGTTAGACTGGAGGCCAGACCTTGACCATTTAATCACCAGGATCACCTGTGCCTTTTCCCCAGCATCACTTGTGAGCATCTGGCAAATTCTCCACATGGGACAGGCATGTGGCTTGCACCTGTGTTTGGAAGTGAGACAGCAATAACATTGCTCTTCCCCCAGTGGTTTGGAGCACAAGAAAGTGTGAAACAACACGGCTAAGGTGACTCCTGCTTGGGCACAGGAGGTTTTCTACTCCTATGCCTTCCACTCCTGGAGATATGTAAATGATAGACAACGCTGCCTCTGGGGTACCAAGTGACCACTGCCATTTAGCAAAGTCTCTGCATCAAAGGTTAGTAATGCAGTTGAAATGTGGAGTGGTTTAAAACTACCTGCTACTATTAAAGCAGATTAATATTAGCTGGTACTTTTGAAGAGAGGTATCCTTCTGTTTGCAGACAAAGAAGTTCAAAGTATGCTAATGAGGGGAGCTGGTTTGGAAATTTGTGATGTCTTTCTGAACATAACTATACTCTGATTTCTTTTGTTTGGTATATTTGAATTTAGTGAAGTTTAAGGAGTTTCATGGAGATAGACTGAATGAAATCCCGTCAGACTGAAGCAGCCCAGGTGCAGGCAGAACATATTTCAATGTATGCTGCCTCTGCTTGCCAAAATATTTCTTGCTTCTAATTGGAAAAAGGCAAGTTCCCTTGTGGGACAAATGGCCTGCTTGAGTCATGACCTCTGGGCCAACAACAGACTTAATGGTTTTTCTGTGAGGTATTCATCATTCCTAAATAACTCACTTGAAATGTAACTAATTTCCTTCATAAATGTCTCTGTAATTTTGGTCACTTCTGAATGAAAGCAGCTTCACTCAAACTGAAAAACAGGAAAGCAGAGAGAAGAAAGGTGGCAATAATGCACACATTTCAAAGTGAAAGTTTATGTGTGTCTTCCTTCATAATTACCCTATTCAGTTGCAGTGGAGCCAAAACTGCAGAGGAGAAGGGGTGAAGGCATGTGAACTAAATGTGATCAGTAAGATAACTTTGGGGTAGCCTCAAATTTGGGTTCAGTTAAAACAAAATCTCTTTAGGGTGAGGATACTCAAGGAGTGTACAGTCAGATAACAGGACAGACTGAAAGGCTGAGAAAGTGGGAAAATGATGTGAAGACTCTTCTTCGTAAGTCTTTGACAGTACTGCAGGTGAGATCACGTTCCCTCTCTCCCACCTGTTCTTGATTTACAGAGGGTGAAGGCTGCTACTACACTCAGGGTTATAGACATCTGACTCAAATTCAAGCCAAGCAGCTCAAATCTTTAATACTGGTGAACTCTGTTTCCTTCCGTCTGTCAGTGAGGGTGGTGATGGTCCTGGACATGTTCCAGTAGTCTGGAGGGGAGATTTGGGTGGAACTGGCCCCTGCTCAGATTCCACTGCACAACTCCCATGGCACAAAAGCAGCTCCTTTTCTGAAGTCTTGCCAGATGCATTGAAGGCTTAAATAGAAACGGAAAAAATTTCTTTCATCTCTTGCAGTCACTCACCGGTTTTAAGCTGTGAAATGGTGGCAAGTTGCATGGGGAAAGCTTCCTTTGTTGGCTGAACATGACATGCCCTTTCTGGCTGCACTCAGGGTATGAATACCCTGACTCAGTTCACTGCCACTGCACTTACCTACTATTTTAAGAAACAGCTTACTAAACCAGGGGAAATTCTTTCGCTCCCACAGTGTATCACATTTGGAAAGTGACCTCAACATGTCAGCCAGCAGAGACTGGCTTTCAGTAGGCTTGAGACACACACCTGAAAAAGGTGCTGGGCCTCAGCTTGCCAGAGCTTTATTAGCTTTGGAAAGAGGGGTCTCAAGTGTTCCCTCGGGCTCTGGGGTGGGGATTTGGTGTGACAGTCTTGGGTTAGGTGATGATCTCTGCAGAAACTCTCTTTGCAGTTCTGAAGTTAGAGGTTGAGTAAGCATTGGCGTTCTTCAAGGCACCAACATCTGATTGTTATTGACATCTCAACCAGTGAGTAGATGAACAACCTGTCATTTGTAGACCTAGAAGTATTTTTTTACATGTTTCTTCCTTTTGTGAAGTTCTCTAGAATGAATCATTGTTTAAAAACAGCTTAGTAAACATCATACAGTTAAAATGATTTGAACATAACACAGTTCAAACTAAGACTGAGTTTTCAAAGAAAAGGTTTGCCAGAAACTGCAAAACAAACTGTTCTTTTCCTTAATGTAATAAAACACCTGTCAGCCTCCAAAGAATCAGATTTTCAAAAGTTTCTAGCAATAGCTGTGAATTCTGAATGTTCCCTTCCACTCCTGAAGGCATACACTTGATGATTGATAACCAGCACACGTTCTGTTCTTTAAATACTGCAAGGAAGCCACGGGACTCAAACCAGGGGCACAAGGACATGGCCTCTGATTGGGAAAACCTTGCAAGGGGGGGTGTGATTCTCACACATGCTTTTCTGGGAGCTCCTTGATGCAATCTGATGAACATACCTGACAAAGTAAATAATCACCAAAGAGAGCACTTCCTCAGCCTTTTCCCAGAGTTATAACTGCAGCTGTACCCGGGATCATAAGGCAAAATCTGACTGACTGTTAGTCCACTTCTTTTGCCAGTAAAGTCTACAGGTAAGAGCAATCTATTACTATCTTACTTCAATTGTGTTTTGCTTCAGCTGTAAGGTATGGGGAATTATTTTTGTTTGCTTTAGACAATAGGTGTAGTTAATTTCTGGGGCATTCTAGTTCTGGATAAATGAAACTGTTGTTCTCATGGGGCACTGAACTCTGAGAAGGCATCCAGCATCTTTGGTTGGTGCTTCTCCACAAGAAAAATCTTTGATTGGTACTTCTTTTGACCTGTGACAGGTCATTGAATTGCCCTGTGCCTCTCTTTCTTAAATGTTAAGTGGAAGCAAGCTGTATGACTGTGTTGTAATGTTGCAGTCATAAATACAGAAGGCATTTGCCTATTCTGTAGTAGAAAACAAGATTGAGGTGACCACCAGCTGTATTTTTAAGAGTAATTATTTCCATCTGCCAACTTTTTTGGAACTGGACCAGTGTAGTGGGATGAGTATTAGTCAACTCACCATTGTTTGTCTGGTAGGGGAGAATACACTAGATATTGGGATGGAAAAGTTGCATGTTGAACCAAACCAAACTCAGGACCAGCAGATCTAAATAGTTTTGTGGCAGTCTCCTGGATGGGTCTGCACCCCTGTAATGCACACTAGTGAGAAGAAACAGTGGAGTCTGGCAGAGATTATGAGGTCAAACTCAACATTGCACACACGCACAAGTTGTTGTGCTTTGAGGACTCGGTTGGCTCATGGTCAGTGTCAGAGGGAATGGGCCTCTGAAAGATTGGAGCTGGCTTTGTGTAGTACCACTCACAATCCTAGGACTGTTCAGGCACTGCTTAGATACATGTCTTCACGCACCCTTGATGAAGTGCAGTATTAAGGGAACTGGCTGAGAAATATTAGGAAATATTTCTGCTATCACGAGAAAGGGATGCGATCCCAAGGTGTAAGAAAAGAGTACATGTAGTGATAGCCTTGAAGAAAGGATAAAAGTAAGTGAAACAAACTAGGTAGTAGTCACCCCAATTGCAATTTCTGGAAAAAGTTGGACAAATGAATTGTGTATAAGCCTATAGAAGATAACAGAGTGGTAAGTTGCAGGGACACAGGCCTGTCAAGAAGAAATCCTAGCAGAACCACCTGCCCTCTATTTTCTGACAGATGAACCAACTAGGGAAGAGAAAGGAGATGTCCCATATTCTGACTTGGCTAAGGTTTTCCATGTTCCTTCACATGATACTCAGAAGGCAGCTATGGACTCAGATTCCATGTGAAACTCCAGCAATTTGAGTCACTGTCCCATGGAAAAGCTTATTCGCAGAACATTCCTTGGAGCTTTGCATCAAATGGGAGGGGGCCAGGAGGGGACTCTTGTCATTAAGGGCTTCATAGGTGCAACAGAGATAATGCTTATCAAATGTGATGGTAGTGTCATGCTGACAGGCATGCAAGCACATGGGAGAACAGGGTCAGAATTCAAAATGGTCTTCAGGTGCTGGACGACCAAATGAAATAATATTTAGTATAGAGAGGTACAAAATAGGAATGAATAATCCACTGCACAAATACAAGGTAGGTGACAATTTGCAGGACAGCAAGAAGGTTTTAAGGGATCACAAAATGAATGTTTCAAATGCTTTGCTACTGTTAAGAGGCCATCCTTATCCTGTGACAAACAGACATGAATATAGCCTCTGAAACAGCCTCCTTTCTCTGCTTAGCACTGGTAGGTTTTTGGATTGAGTGTTATGCCTGTGGATTGCAGATTTCACAAAAGCCATAGATTAGGTTAAGAGAGTTGAGACAAGAAAAACAAAAACAATCAGATGTCTAGAGAAGATATTCTTTACATTTTTAAAATTTGTACACTAACCTCTCATCTTGTTGTGAAAGAAAGAAAGAAAAGCAATTTTCTGAGTCGGTGCTAGATAGGATAAGAACTCTCCCTTACAACTTACACTGTAACAGGAGAGAAAAGGGTTAGCCTTTAGAACACGCATCTCATTCCAAATGTAGAAAAGCATGAATAAGTTGCTTAGCAGAATTTGGGAGTCTTTTAAGTGAGATTTCAAAAACTTTGCATCTTCCAGGAATCGACATGGTAGTGCTGCCACAGGTAGAGATGTAAACAAGAGAACAACAGAGAACCCAGATAGGATAGCTGTGCAAACCAGAGAAGCCTTTGGGCAAACAAGTTTTTTTTTCAGTCTCAAGCTATTGGTACTCTTACTGTGGAACAGACCAGACAGTGTCCCTGCCAGTCTGTGCCAAGGGCAGGAGAAATCACTCTGTAAGAAAATAGGTGTTTGTTGGCCTGTTTAGAAACAAAGGTAACAGCACCACTTCTGTTGGCTGTTTCTGTCTTATTTTAGTCTCCAAATACTAATGACAGATTGTGCAACTGTTGGAACAAGAGGATCTTCTCCCCAGCTTCAGTTTAAGTGTCTGGGGGCCACTGGCTTTATAGGGATTTCATGTTCTGATTCTGGATCTATGTGAGAAATTAGAAGGATTTCCACTCTTGGGAGACTTGACTTCCATCCCAATCACTTCCATGTTTCTTTTCCTGGCCAATTTTTTTCATCCATGCACTACTTTGAAGGGAAATAGACTCTTAGCAGCATTGGCAAATACCTACTTAGAGCTATCAAAACCTTGTGCTAATCTGACTTCTGGTTATCTCTTCTTTCCAGACAGCAATCAATCCAGTGTGGTTATTTTAATTTAAATATTAGCATAAAATTACTGCCAGCCTTACTTAGAAATTTATTTCAGGCAGCTCAAAAGCCTCCCTCTCATTCACTCCCTTGCACAGCCGGACAGTGATGGCTTCCCCAGCCTGCTCTCAGGAAGTTTGCATTGAAATAGTATTTAAAAATGAGACTTCATTTTTGGGCCACATCAAGTTCAGATAATGGCAGCATAGCTGGATGAGACACCAAAGATTTCTACAGCTCAGGCAGTTGTCATTACACTGGGCCAGTGCTGACCCACAGGGTCTCAGACTGTTCCCTGAGGTACTGGTAATTACACAAGGACAATAACGTTGCTGGGAGCAATTGCTGACTTTTTAAGAACAACATCATTGAAGCTCTTGCACAAGATGGGGAGAATGAGGGAAGGAGAATAGAAAGGTGTCTCTCTCATGAACTGACTGCAAAGAAAAGCTTAAAAAGATAATAAAAGAGTATCTAGTAGCAGTTGCTAAGAAAGCATGACAATATGTGAGGGGACCATCCCTTTTTGGGGATTATATTTGGCTCAGGAAAGCAGAAGCTGAGCACAGCTGAGCTGGATGGATACATCGATGCTGTCTTTGTAGCTCTCTGATCAAGGCAGGCAGTTACAAGTTTTGCGGCTCAGCCTCAGACACAAGGCTACCAGTAAGTATTCTGACCATTTGTTGTTCTCAGGCCTGGCAGAGCAGAAAAGAAGGCCAGGGTGAGGACAATGATCTGCTGTCAGTGCAGTGAGGCTAGAGCAGAAAAGCTGTGGGGCTCTGGCAGGACTGAGTTGCACTGGCAGCACCGTGCAAAAACCAAGGACACCTGTAGCAGTGGGTGGGCTCAAAAAACTGCACTGATACCATCACCCCTCTCTAGAAAAGGCTCTGTGTGAATGAACAAGTCCTTTTGGGGGACATTAGAAGTATCCTGCTTGGCTCTTAGCTATGCTACTGGAAATGAGATCCCAATTTCAGCTCATGTAGTTAACTCAGGCAAAAGCAGTATAAGCTCCTCACTATTATAAATTCAAATACAGAAGAATTCTCACCCATAGTTTTATATAGAAATTGAATTCCAGCTGTTTATTGTATGAGACCAAACATGGAGGTCTCTGTGTCTATTTTTAGCATCAGATAAGGGCAGTTAGCCTGCTCTTCTTTGGGTCTGGCTTTTCTCTTTTAAGGCAAATGTGACAGATCCTGAATATGCCTTATGTAAAACCAGAAAGACAAAAAAAAATCATGGCAACTGAAGGGCACAGTCTAACCACACACAGGGAGAGAAATGGGTTGATACCTGATTTTGTTGTGTTGTTACTTGAGGAATTTTATCTCTTGTATTTATCTTAATGATCAGTGAATCTGAGTTTGGAGGCCACAATAGGGACTGAGGGGTTTTTGGCTCGGTGTCTGTGGGATCTGAAATGACCCACATTGTCTTCTGGCAGCAGAGAGGGCAAAAACATTTGCAAAGAACTCCCAGACCAGAGTCAGCCCAAGAATGACCAGACAAAAATGCATGCCTGACTAATATAAACAACTTATCAAGAGGGAAGCAATTTCTAGTGCCCATTTTCTAGCTAGAGCCAGTAGCTCTTCTTTACCTCTACTCCCTTGAACATGACTTTTCCTTGCAGTTCTCTTCCACTATCAGTGACTATGAAGAAACTGCAAACAGAGGTCACTTTGTCATGGTAAAGCCTCTCAGGGTGTCTTTCTCTAGGGCAATGCAAAATCTCTGTATTTAGAAAAGGAAGGTTTCAATGAGCCCTGCAAGGAACTTAAGTGTACGCGTGAATCTGCAAGTGCTGAGGTGCCTTTGCTTGCCTTGGTCTCGAGTGCCTGGCAAGCCTTGTGGAGAACATGAAGTATTGCAAGAGCTCTCTCTGCATATAGGATGACAAGTGTCAGTGTCATATGGAAAGTTAAATTTATTTGCCCTAATTGATATATTTGGTTTCATTTCTTGCCTGCGGCATCAGTCACTGTTACTTCACCCTGAGGAGGAAAACGCAGGCCCTGTCACTCCCTAGTGGTGTGTTCATTAGTTTAGCAGAAGTGCAATCTGCTCCTGCCCTGAAATTTGCCACCATTTCATCTGTAACATAAGTGCTTATTCAGTCACAACTTATAGAAATCATATTATGGCAGCTATATCTATAGAAATTTAGATACCTTGAAGAAGAGAATGGTTTATAACAATCTGGATTCATTTCTTCTCTTGAATCCTTCTAGCAAATGAATTTCAGCACTCAGATTCACTTTATCTCTGTTTGTTGTTAGCCACAGGGTTAGCCAGTACTTAAAACACCCCCAGTCCAACCACCACTTCCTGCTCCAGGGAATACTATTAAATATTTGCATGGAATGAGTAAGCAGACTTGGCTCTTATCAAAGTAATTTGCACAGGTGTGAAAACCACAATTCCTTAATTGTTTGAGTGGATGTCACACAGACTTTGAGGGTGGAAAATACTCAGTACTTCCAATAGCTCCCTCTGCCCACAGTGGGACAGGTCCTGTGGGTCTGCTCAGCTTCCCAGGAAATGCAATATGCTGTTTAATTGTGTACACAACTGACACTTGGGGAAAAAAAGAAGAGTCAGTCCCAGAGAGTCTAGGAGCTGAACAGCCAAACTCTTCTTTTCTTCTCTAATTTTCCTTGTCCAGTTCCACTTTACTTTTGAAGACTGTCCTACTGCCCTCTGTGGGCTTTACTGTGAAGTACCTTAAATAACCCTATGGGATTTGTTGGGATATGACTCCCTCAGTAATTTTTGCTTCTCTTCTCTCATGTCCATGTGCTGCAGCTGCTTGTTAAAGTGATACCTTAATTTAACAGAGCCAGTTGTACACTCCCCACCCCTTCATGTGCCTGCCAATGCAATAAGAAGCCTAAGAGAAGGCATCTGTAATGACTATTTGGTCTTGCTGGTTCTGAAAGCCAATGAGATATAATAAACTCACCTCCAAATAAACAGACAAATAGAAGAATTAGTAATAAATTTGGAAGGAAGAGCCTGATACATATAAGATCCTGCCTTAGTTTTGGTCAAGGTGCTTTGTTTCAGTCAGCATTTCGTGGTTTTCAGGGGCTGGCCTGAGCGGTTTTGCAGGAAATTGAATGGATAATCAATATTACTAATAAGCTTTACAACTAGAAAATCTGTGAAGCAGAAAGGGTATTTTCCACTTCTTTACAATGGTCAGTTTTTAAAGAATGTAAAAGTAAAGGCTGCTTTGACTTCATCTGCTCAGTGCCTCTTGGCAATCCGGGGAATCAGATGCAGAACAGAGAGTTCCTGGGGGTGCTCTTCTGCACTATCACTGTCCAGAACAGCTCAGATCCAGAGAAACTAGCAGAATTAAGAGAGTTTTAACTTGTTCCCATTTGCTTGATAGCATGGCAAAATATCATTTTTATTTATACTATCTACCAAACTAGAGAAATGCATGAAGGTTTTTGTCTCAATGGTTGATTTGGACTTTAATTTGTAAACTGCAATTATTGCAATGAATTTTTACTATAGCCACCTCTTAGGAAATAGACCTCAGTCTGCTCAACTTGTCTGGTTCCAAGGCAGTGTGTAAATGGTCATCAGGTGGTTGTGGTTTTGGTCATAGTGCTTCTAGGCTTTACTTAAGTGCTGCCAGTAGCCACTACACATCCTGGGGAAGAAACTTTCCTCTGATCTACAGCATTTTAAGAGCCAACCTAGCATCCTTTCCCATGCTGGAGGCTCCTGAAAACAGTTGTGTTTTACTTGACTGCATCAGAAACTCCCCTTTACACTGAACCATGGAGAGCCATGCACCAAAATTCTGGAAAACAGGCCTGCTGGGCAACTGGCCCTTCTGTTAAATCTCTTGCTAACACATTCCCAGCCTGCCAGGGTCCCCCACGTGTTCCTTCTCACCGTAGGTTTCCACGCAAACCCACTGTGCCAGGCAGAGGAAGGTAGCCGGGGCTGGAGCACCCTCTGCAGGGACCTTCCTCCTGTCACCGCCCAAGCCACGCCTGCCTGGAAGGGACACCTTCAGCCCACCGCGGCTCCTCCGCACTGACAAGGTGGATGGAGCCAAAAGATCAGAGAGGTCCTGCTGTGTGAAGCCTTGGCTCAGGGACTGTCAGCAGTGGGAGCTGCCAAATGCCCTTGCCTCTGGGAGGGGATGCAAAGGGCATTCTTTGGGAGAGGGAAGCAGCATGACAGTGGAGATGCTAACCCAAATGCTGCTTGGTATGAGCCATCCTCTTTGCAGCATGAAGGCATCTATAATTTTAAGGCATTATTATTATTATTATTATTATTATTATTATTATTATTATTAAATCCTCTGTAATTACAAATTAATTTATTATTATTACCATCTGTCACTGAACTGAGTTGCAAGACCTCCATTACTTTTGTAAAATTTTCACTACCAAAACCATCACGATGGTTGTCATGTTTCCCAGCTGAAGGCCTGATACTAAATGAGCCCCTTCCTCTCAGCTTGCAGATGTGCTGGAAACAAACAGAAAATCTAGGGCTTTCATTTCAGTGCTGTCTGTGACTGCGCCATTGAGGAAGAGATTTGACAAAAGTTTATTTTGAATATCATTGCTTATGGGCACTGGGAGAGGAGCACAGTCCCCTGCTCCAATGGCCTGCAATGTGTAGAGCAAGCATTATTGTCTAAGATGTAGCTGATCATCAACTAGTTGCATCAATGCCTTGGAGTCCTATAATAAGCTAAAAGTAATGAAATAGTGAAGATTAATATAATTTTTTAGAGGTGGTACGTTCAGGATCACACGTCATGGCTTGTTAGAAATGCAGCTGTGACATGCACTTTGCAGGGAAGGAATGATCTGTAACTGAGGCACTTGGCTGTCATCGGCTGAGATGAAACTGAGGCATGAAATTCTCTGAAAACAAGGAAGGAATTCCATGACAGCATTTAGTTTGCATTCCTGAGCTTGCTGCATGAAAAGGAAAGGTAGAGAAGGGTTTTTTTGACAAAGGAATATTAAAAGAGTTAACCTGTCTTGGATACATCAAATTAGGTGGCACCTATACTTTTGTCACTTAAACAGGTGTACAAAACACTTCAGAAAATAAAGTCTTTCTTTTTGGTTTTGCAATTTTCAGTGGATTGCTCTGTGCACATTTTAACATCACTTCTTGCACTTTGGAAACACAGCCCCTCTTAATCCTCTTTTCCATTTGTATTGGAAAAGCAGCTCAATGAACCGGCAGGTGAAACGTATCTCAGAAATATAACAGCACATGATATGTACCTGCTCAACCCCATGCTTGTCTGATACATGGTTGCAATGGAAGCTCTCAATTTCATTTTAAAAATCAAGTTTCCACTTTAAAAGGCATAAGAAGGTGAAAACAACTGAACCACGAAAAATAGTTCAAGACTTATTATATTGTTTTATATCATGAATCTAGGTTTCATTCCTTTTAATGTTTGCATTTTGAAACAGGGGCTCTTTCTGAAGCCAGGATATATGTCAAGTTACTTTCGAGAATGCTCTGCTGCTGCCTGGCTAAGTTATGGCCCTCAGGTATAACAGGCTGTAGCCAAGCTCTCAGGCTTCTTTGAAAAGCTTTTTAAAAAGACTATTCCATGCTGCCTTTAATCTATTTATATTTACTATTAAACTTCTATCATCAATGGCTCTATTCATTGTTGCCCTGGTCTTTGTGTACTCCAGTACACAAGCTATGTAAAAGTCCTTATATAATTACATACTTGTAGAACATAGAGTGCCATTCCCATGAAAAAAAAAGCCAGGAAAGTAAAAGTACGTCTTATGGGCATGTGGAAATACAAACGCTATTTCAGCAGACCACTAAAAATCCAAACTACTCTCTGGTTGTAGTTTATTAAGAAAGATAGTGTGATTTTAAAAGCTAAGTATTTTAAAGTTTTTTGGGTTGGTTTTTTTTTTTGGCTAAGTCTTTTTGCCTCTTTTCTTTTTTTTAAAATGCCTCCTGCGCCCTCCCCCCCGAGACAGTATTCAAAGTATTTAATGAAATATAGCAAAGATTGAGATTTTTGTTTTCATTTCACAGACTGAGAAATGGAATAATAGAGGCCTTGAATGATTTATTAAAATCCAGAGTGAAGGTAGTAACAGTTGGATAAAAAACCTAGTGCTGCTATGAAGTAGATCTTTTGGTCGAAGAGGAAAATCTCCAACTTAGTATGTGCTTCACCACCTGTACGTTGGCCACAGGTGATACAGGATATGGACACAAGACGTTTCATTCTGGTTTCCTCATTAAGTACTGGTTTATGTTTGTATTTGCTGCCTGAGGGGTCAGTCCTTATCTTGCCAGACTGGGGTCTGGACTGAAATTTCCGGACCGATGTGGCTAGCTCTGTCCTGCAGCGTGGCTTGAGGCCACCTCCACGGCTGATGCGGCAGGATACCTCTGTGAAGTCGAGTTCCGCAATTACAGATCCCTGCAGGGAATTTGACCTGGTGGTGTAGACGAAAAAGTAGAAATTTTGCATTCGTTCTCCACAGTCCTTTAGCCCACTAAGAGATGTGGCAGAGGACGGGCTGGGTGCTTGGAGGGATTTGAA
This sequence comes from Aleadryas rufinucha, assembly GCA_013397815.1. NCBI lineage: Eukaryota > Metazoa > Chordata > Aves > Passeriformes > Aleadryas > Aleadryas rufinucha. The sequence goes on from VZTH01019008.1 coordinate 126,241, forward strand.
CCACGCAGCTCACTGAGGGTGGGGTGTAAACAAAGGAACGAACTGCTGTAATGCCTGGTCGCTCCGGAAGGCCAGACTGGAGGTACAAGTCCTTCGCTGGTGTCCAGGGGCCGCGGGAAGTGCCCCGTCCCCGTGCGTGTCCCCGAGCGGTGCCCGAGGGACACGGGGACAGCGAGGA
>VZTH01019009.1:0-12042 GCA_013397815.1 Aleadryas rufinucha
AAAGTATAGAATCCAATGGATTAGTTGGGCATTCCCACCTGTGTGGGCCAGGTGGGAATGCCCAGGTGCCTCCCCTGGAGACAGCAAGTTTGGCATGATCCCTTGCAACACCGTGGATCTGTTGCATCATGTTGCAGTGCTCTAGTGCAGGGTCTGGGGACCCCTTTGAGGGGGGCCTTTGATGGGCCCTCTTCTGTCCTTCATGTGGATGCATCTTCTCCCAGGGTGAAGGGCCCCACAGCTGAGCTGCAGATGCTGTGGGGGATGGGCGTTCACTGCCTCTGACCAGAGGCTTTTTTACCACACACCCTAAACCTCTCCTCCCCTCCTCTTTGGTGTAGGGATCTGTGCAATCTTCCCAGCAAATAAGCCAGGGGCTGTGGTCTCCACATCAAAGGTATGAGGCTTAACCCTCCTGTGAGTGTATTCTCCTCCCCCAGCCCAGACTTGAATACTTTATCTTATCCCCATCAATGTGCAGTCCAGGGCCTCAGTCAGGGCCCCATTCAGGGTGTGGTGGTCTTCCATGCATCTTTTGTAATATAGTTTTGCTATAATAGGTAAAAGTACTTCATGAAGATATTTAAGCCATAAACTATAACACTTCAGTCTCTGACAGTCCAACACCCCAAAATAGTCTATATTCAGTTGGTTTTCTCCTTGCCTCCTCAAGTCTAACATTTTAGACCTGTGTGTACCAAAGAAAAATCTTTGATATCAAATGTACCTGATTTTCTAACAGTGTGTGACATTTGAAGACATTTTAACAATCTTAACTACATCATAATGTCCGCTATTTTTTAAGAAGTCAATACAACATTCAAGGAGGGCAAAGTTAGCTAGCCAAAGACCAATTGCTATAATCTATTTCTTCAATATTGCATAACAACACACTGTGGTTACATGGAGGCATAAAAGCTTTTGGCATATAATTTCTTGAGTAATTTAAAGATTTTTCAAACTACTATATCAAAGTGGTACCTCTGAGTATATAAATTTTAAAAAGTAAGATAATTAAAACATGCTTAACTAATAATATTGTTTCTCAGACTGAATCTCTTTTGAATGAACCCATTCAAAGCAAAAAAAGAAATTTAATTAAGGGTGATTCTTTGTCATATTATTACTTTCCCACAAGACTTACTGAATTTTAATTATGTAATAATGTGCTTGATAACAAGAGCTGGGTTTTAATGAAAATCTTGTCAGAAAAAAATGCTTTAAGGGGGATCTTTGATTTCTTTGTAATACCAAATACAGATATAGCGTGTAATGCTGTTGTACTTTGTAGCCCTGAGCAAAAAAATCTGTTACTACACTGCTCATTTTCTTTCCATAAAATAATTTTGCTTTTGAAAGATTCACGCTGGTTTGCTTGTAAGAATTCTCTTCTGCAGCTAAAGAGAAATGTTGTTGCCATCTTACATATAGCCGAGAAGTTTTGAGTGCCTTTCAGTTGTCACTTGTCACAGTGTCTGATACCTTCTCCCCCTTTTCCAGATATATGTCATAGTTATTTTCCGTGGATCATAAGAATCTCTGCTGCAACATAAGTGTCAGCAGAAAAAGCCCTAGAAAGACTCCATTAGACGCTATTATAGTATTAAGTGGCTTAGGTGTTTGGATTCTATGGTAGTGGAACAGGCTGAGAACATGAATAGAGAAGGGGAAGACACTTAATGCATCTTCTGTACAGGAGTGAGGGGACATGGGGGAAGGTGGGGGGTGGGGAGAGGCTGAGAACTTCCCCCAGTTGCAATTGTAAAAGCTACACAGGAGGAATCCCTCTGCACAATAACATTGCTGGAAAAACCAGGCAGCTGGTTCAAGTCAGGGTTTGGTGGAACACAACAGGATACAGAATTAGTACCACTTTTCATCATGCTTTAAAACTGGACATAAGGAGAGATGAGCTGGAGGGCATGACCTTGGATGATGGAGATTTAAGCTCCTCAGTTTACGCAGAGGGCCTCTCGCAGTGGGCTAAAAAATCTTGAATGAATGATGACACTCTCTTCCCTAGCTTACAAATTTGGTGTGCTCAAGTCAGTTTTTCAAAAATTGCCATAAAGACAACAGTGCTTGTAACAGAGCAAAGAGAAAATTCATAAGTATTGAACAGCATCAGTGGTGGAGTGGAGAAGTCAATTTTCATGTGTTTAGGAAACTTATCTGCAGTTTTATCAGGCATGACAAAAAAGAGATAAGCCTCAGTCACAAGCATGCACAAAAATAATAGATGATGTAATGGACTGATAGAAATATTATGTGTGAGAAAGTCATACTTTAGTACTAAACTAACCTGCCAACAGGATTTTTCTTTGGGCTGAAACCTTAAAAAATATAATAAAAGCTTAATATATATCAGATCTTTCCTTCTGCCTCTTTCTGCTTTTCACATTCTCAATTCAGTTTGAAAAAATACAAATATGTTTCAAAAAGTAGAAAATCTCAAAAACAAGCCAACCCCCCCCAAGAAATCTCAAAAAAACCCAACCCAAACCAAACCAACCAACCAACCAACCAAAATAGATAACATACATAACTTCTTTTTTCTGTGGTTCTTGGATTTTTATTCCTTCTTCTCACACTGTTAACAAATGAAAACACTCAGAAGAACCAAGACTTTACCTAGTGATTCCAGCAGCATAGTTAAAGGCTAAGAAATTTAGTTATGGATTTCTTCTTGTGCAGATCCTTTCTTCTAAAAGTGGATCAAATATAACATAACTTCATGTCAAGAACGCTTTCAGCAAAAACAGTTGTTCTCCCTGACAAAGAATTCTCTAACAGGAAGAGTAAGTCCAAAGTCTACATTTCCACAACACTGTTACAAATCTCTTTAAGCTGGAAGGTGAAGAAATAATTCTAGTGAAATATGCCAGAGACTTCCATAAACCTATAAGGGAGATGCATTTATATGAAAGAAAATACAGATTCTGGCTTTTTTTCATCTCCCTCTAATTCTTTTCAATTTCCCTTCCTTGGATCTCCATTTCATCTTGATTCCCACCCTCAGGTCACTTACGTGTTTTGCACAGACCTTGTTGATACCCCAGCCTGGACTCAGTGTGGTTTAAATAATTAATAACTGAGCTATTCTTTTAACTCATGTTAAATGAATAAATCATTTGCCTGAAGGAGAACACAGTGCTTAAAAATTTGTAAGTCTGAAGTACAGATAGATTTTACTTCTGAAAAAACATACTTTTCAACTTTCTAGGTTCTTATATTATTTGATATAACAAATTAGCAACGATGTTGACTATTCACTTCTCAACAATAATCTTGACGTTGTTGACAAGTAAATCTTATGTGTGACAATATGACAAACATCTTTCAAAAGCCAGAGACGTCAGACAATTCACTGTTTGTTGAGATTTAACAGTGAATACAGACCACTCCAGCTGGCACTAATATGGCAACAACCAGACTCCTTTCCTGAAAATATTTACTTTTGATAAGGAGCATGGTATCCAAGATATAAAATATTGCAATATTTTCTTCACATCGTTATTTACTAAATATTTACTTGGCTGGAAACTGTGGTACATTTATACTAAAAACATTTACCAGCATATAATAGGAATCCAGGTAGGCATCTGTAACATCTGAAGAGGTGTTGCTGCCAACCACAGTTGCACTGAAATAATTCTATATTCTTCATTTTCCAACCTCAATGATTATTCCAAGGGGCTGCATACAGAAAAGTCCTACATTCTTCAAGTAATATATATGAAGTGTTTCAGATATCTAACTCTTGGTTTATTTTGCAAACATCACATGTGGACATTTAAAATATAGATACAGGAAAAAAATAGAATATAAATGCTTTTCACAGAAAAATCTGTAGAATTCTTGTACTAAATCGTTCCATTATATCAGCACAAGATTTATATAGATTTTCTCTGCTTGCCTTCTTTCCCTGATGGAAAATCCCTACCACTAAATAGCAAATGCCACACAGTATCTGATTTGAAATGTTATCAGTAAGCACAGTGCAGCCAGTGCTAAATTACTGCATCATTACTATCAAGATATGAGATGATACTATCATTCACTATGCACTCAAATTATTCAGGCCAGTTGAATGTCATATTTCCCATTTGCAACATGCCCCTTGTCATTGTACAACTATTCCTATATTTATTTGCCCTATCGCTACATATCCTGGCTCATTACATTAAAAGTCACAATTTCTGTGTATCAGTCCTGTAAGTCCTTCTCTGACATGCTGAAACATCCTACTAAAATAAATCAGAATTCTTCCCTGAATAAATAATTAATGTATGCATTGTGCAGATTTGGTATCAAAGCAGATAAAGTAAATGCACACTACTGTCAAAGCAGTGTCTGGTATCAGCACAAACTCTCAATAATATTAAGTAAAATGTAATTTACAGTGTTTGTAAAAGTTCTGTTTTTAAGGAAGCATCAGAACTCTACATTCTTCAACTCTGTAGTTTCTCTAATCATAAAAGCTAAATGCACCAACATAAGCCTAATTTGTGGTGGTTTTTTTAGGGCTTTTCTCAGGAATTTCCTGTAGTTTACATAGGTATACTGTAACTATTATTTTATAAACCCTGAGAAAAAATCCAGATGCCATTATAAAAATTTGACAGCATTAAGAGATAGCATTTTGTGATGGTAGTTAAGGTGTTCCAGAACGGCAAAATCAAAAATATTTAAGCTTCTAAAATCCCAAAAATTATAAAGTAGAAATGTATGAAACCAAGTAGTTAAGAATCAAGCTTATATCAAACCAATCTCCTGACAGCTGATCTTTCTGCATGTGCTGTGCATGAACGGCTGTTCTATTCCAGTGGTTGATTTGATTCTAGTCCACCATATCCAAGGCTCAATCTTTATGCTTCTTCAATTACACTTTTCATAAAAACTGTTTTCAATTGGTTTTTTTTCTCATTACCATATTCAATGCTTTTCTCATTTCAGTCATGGCATGTATCTCCATATTACCATCACTACATAACTCCTGAGAGAAGTGTTAATCCTAAGAGTGCTCTAAATCTGTACATAATTATATAACCAAATGTGAAATGAATTAATATATAGATCTTTAAACATTCATAGAAAATAAGAATCTATTTGAAACTTAGTGATGGCAGGTCCCATAAATAGTGATGAAAAGACAAAGAATTGAAAATCCATTTCCATGTCATAGCCTGTACTGCTGTAATGCCTCATTTGTTACTGCATTTAGAACTACTGCCAGTTCACTGTCAGTAAGAGAAGTAGAATACAATCGTGACATACTCTACATTGATAAATTCCATCCAAATTCAATCCCAATACTAATCACATTACACGCCAATATTCAATGATGTGTATCTAATACAAAATTACCACACACTACTAAAAACTGAAGGGCTAGTGAAGTGTTATCACCTCATTAGGGCTAAAGGGGGTCTGTAGCCTTGTGAAAATCCAGACCCTTAGAGCACAATTATTGTGTAATAGGGATGCTGTATCCTACCAGGATAGAGAGCATCATAGGCAATGTAAAATACATGAGCCCAAGGGACTAGATGGGATGTATTTGAATGTGTTAAGAGAGCTGGTCAATATTATTGTCATACCTTTCACCAACATTTTTGAAACATCACGGTGATGGGGACAGGAAAAACATTATACCTATCTTGGAGAAGGGAAAGAGGATTCCTGGATCTACAGGTGGATCAGCCTCCACTTAATCCCCTGGTATTTACAGGGCAAATCTGAAAGTCATTTCTAAGCACATATAGTACAAAATGATGGTTCAGAACAGCCAATATGGGTTATCAGTTTCAACTGTTGCCTGACTCCAATGATGAGACAAATGGGTTTGTGGATATGGGGGATGCAACATACATATTTTTACCATGACAACAGTGAGGCTTTTGCCACTTTCTTCCATACTATCTCTATATTCAAGTTGGTGAGATGCAACTGAGTTCGATATTAGAGATATCAGAAAGACAATAAATAAATATCATAAAAACTAAGCAGGACTAAAGAAGCAAAAACCTCAGAGAAAGTAGCTATTTAGAGAATACCTTTGGAGAAAACTAATTTTTTATATTTATTTGCCTTAGCCCCAGGTTTGGACAATATGTTTCAATGCAATGAATTTTTATCTGCCTCCCCAGGAACAACTATAAATGTATTATATTATCAGTTTTTATCATACAGCCTCTCTTCTGCCTATTTCTAGAATTTTATTATTATAAGAAAGTCAATTTCTAAAATATACTCTTAGGAAGTCTTATTTTATTTTAATGTGTTATTAAACTGTACCACTGCATTTTCTGAACTTTTTATACAATATATAATCTTTACACAAAAGAGGTTTCACTCAAGAAACACTTCAGTCTTGATTCCTGCTTATCTAGCTGCTTGACTATTGAAATGTCTGTCTTCAGATTAACTATGTAAAATAACACCAGTAAAATACTTCAGACTAATCTCTTAATCAGTTAAGTATGTGATATAGTCAAAAAGAAGAATCTGAAAATTCACCTATTGAAATATCCTAGTTGCTTTTAAATAACAGAATCAAAAGCTTAAATCAAAAAGTCAATCTACTTGAATGAAAACCAAGCCATAAAAAATGCAGCTAAATCAGCAACACAGTGAGTTAACAAAATGCTCAATCTCACTAACAGGTTGCTACTCACAACAAGCCATTTTGAAACACTGGCAAAAAATACATGTTGATCAATCAGCGAACTATGCAATCAAGTCATAAAGCTGTAAGAAACACAAACTACTGAAGTAGAAAGTTCTACCACAGAAAGGAAAAAAGCTCCCTTAGCTAAAAACATGATATATTTCTTTCAAATGGCAATTGATATCTCTTTCCACAGTTTCAAATCTCTAACTGCAGGAAAAATAGTAATAATAGGCTTGATTATTAAAACATATGAAACCATAAGAAAATTGGAGTGTGTACTACAACATGATGATACAGTCAATTACTTTCTGATGTTCTTCCTTAGGCTGCCTAAATGGAATTGCTGTCTGCTCTTTCAAACTCAAAGGTAAATAAAAAGGGTGAATATTAGCTAAAGAGGCCTTCTTAAAGCCTCTCATCATTCACAGGTCTCACTGACAAACTGTAATCAAAGTAATCTGAAAATATTGTGAATTTTATTATTGACCTGCAGAAAAGGAAAAGTTAAAAAAAAAAAAAGAGCACAAGTCAGTAACTCAGAGAATCTGCTCTTTTACAAGGTTAACTTGCGGGAGAGCAGAATACTCTCATTAAATGCTCATTAAATGTAAAAACTTTAATTTGGGAGAGAAATGCAAAAAACATTCTAAAGCACTCTTACATTTCATTTCTGCATGCTTGAACTGACTAGCAAGTCAACATTTTCATAGCTGTGAACCACATAAAGTATGTGCTTGTCCAGACAGACAAATAATGAACATGAGCAGAGGAACAGTGGGTAACTGGGGCCATAACAATAAATAGAAAAACAGGCTTACTTGCTTTTTTTGGTAATGTCTTTATAGGGTAAAGCCTTTTTTCCACAGAAGCAGTTATTTCCCAATATAAAGAAATTAGTTTTACTACTCCTCTTTAGTTGTTCTCTAATTTCAAATTCATGACTAGTTCATTGGCTACAAGTAGGGCTAATAATCCACTGTGGTATGTTTCACCTTGAGTGTCAAAATCCTGAGCTTTTGCTGTGTGCTTTTGCTGTGTGGTTACTTACACGAACTCCTCTGAAATGTGTTCTATGATACATAACAAGATAGTTCTTTGTAGTGTTATATCATTTCACTTTTGCTCAATAAATAAAAGTTGTGTGCATTATTTACCAAGGATACTGCTGTTAAGTCACTCTAAAATAAAGGCATTCAGAAATTTGTTAAGGTGCTGATAGTGATGGGTGATACTTATGCAATGACTGACAAAAATTAGATACCCCATTTGATATCTGACAAATCAGTTTTAATCCAGGCCTCCAGGTCGGAAATAATGTCCTCTTAACATTGATACTTATTTTGTAACAACTGTAATTTATCATTCCACTGCAAAATATTACAAAACATATCAGGCACCTGGGATACAATCCCTTGATGTAATTTGCCTGCTACTTTCCTTTAAATGAGATTGCCCTTTTCCACGAAAAAGCATTAAGAACTCTGTTATTGGTAGCAAGTAGATTGGAAATGTCTTTGGGCTACCAAAGCACCTTTTCTGACCAGCTCCTCCTGAGATTAAAATTTTTCATATTTCTTTTGTTGTTCATGATCTTCAGCAAAAATGTACCTCAGGCTAGCAGATCAGTAAGGGGAGCACAAGGCCAGTTACTCCTGTAGCAGCTGGAACTCAGACCTTCAGCAGGATATACAGCACCCACTTGGTGCAATGACATCAAAGACGTGCTTATGGCACCCTGCAGTAAACAAAATAAAGCATGCATGCAGTGATAGAAGTCTTTAAATTAAATCTGTGTTCTCCTAACTTCCCAGTTTTTCATTTTACAATCTAACTTATATTTTGGCTTTTGCTGGTGACCATGGCATGAATCAGATACCTGAAGGAAGTCAGCTACCTACTCAAACTCAGAACGTCTTCTTGGTACTTGAAGCTAACTTCTAGTTAGCTTCAAGTTTGCAGAATTTAGACCTTTTATGTGCAATAGATCTACTTTTATATGGGAACAACGGACAGGAGAGGAAATCCAAATATTGGCTTTAGGACTGATTTCATGCAACACTGCATAATCTTCGGGTCAGCAGAAAAAGACTAAATGCAAGAATCACATCTTGTTGACTTGTTAGCAGCATTCTCTAAAAGTTTTACTAGTTTCAATGTCCCCTGACAAACTGTATTCTACCATGTCTGTAAAGACCTTACAAATTGCCTATGCAACCTTTTTATTTTTTTCAATGCTGCTTTACACAGGAACTGCTCACAGCTCTGCTCAGTCAGCTGAGCTCTCTTTGTCTTGTCTATATTTTATGCAGGATCATATCAGCCAGAATAAAGAATGGATAAGCATTTAATCCAAAGGCTGATGTACTAAGTGAACACAAGCCAGAAATATGCCCTTGTGGCAGGAAAATCTGCTTGTATATCTCTACCCAATAGCAGTTCTCAGTGCTTATTTTGAATAGCACTGAAGTTTCTTTATTTATGAATTTATGTTTCTGTGTGCAATGGAAGGCAAGGGAGAAGGGTATTGTAGTCCTTGCTATATCTTAGCAGTTTAAAATCAAGTAAAAGTATGTTTTTGGTTTTTACACAATGGCTGGAACTCTCAATTTCTAAATAATAACATTTTATTGGAAATACTCTTTTGAGATCTTCCTCCATAGTAAGAGGAATCATAGAATACTTCCCATCATTAGAATTTTTAGCTCTCTATGGTTAGGATTAACTTCAAGGACCTTAGCCTCACTGTTCTGCTCCAGTTTATCCACCAGGAATACATTTCTGAAGACAAATACCATTCATTTATTAGCAGAAGAGTGCTGTAATGATGTTAGAAACCTGTAAAACCAAGCTAGTTGTCATCAGCTCTGTGAGATCATAATGTGTAGAAGCCTTTTGTGCCTTCGAATGCATGCACTAGCAAGAATTTCCAGTTTTGTTTTATCTTTAAACCTCAAACCAAAATGATCTATATCTAGCTCTGCCTGGAGGTGAACAGCAATTTCCTTGCTAACTTTTCTAGTAGTCCACTCATCTACTTCAAGTGATACTTAACAAAAAAAGTTTGAAACACAAATTAATTTTTTTTCAATTGTAGAGAAGTCATGTTTCCTTAAGATTTTTTTTTTTTTGNAGCAATTTCCTTGCTAACTTTTCTAGTAGTCCACTCATCTACTTCAAGTGATACTTAACAAAAAAAGTTTGAAACACAAATTAATTTTTTTTCAATTGTAGAGAAGTCATGTTTCCTTAAGATTTTCAAATCTCTTTTTTTCCCTCAAATATTAGGTATATGTAATCTGTAGGACTGATGCATTTTTTTCCTGTCAATCTTCCTCTTCGCACTGTAGTTTTTTGTCACTGTAGTAGCGAGCACGGAGAGAAAACCCACACAGATTTGGTCCAGGAAGAAAAGGTGAAAAAGGTGTCTTTATTTAATTAACTCAGCCCATTTTATACATTCGTATTCTAGCATGGTATAAGGTCATTGGACCTTAAGCCGTCCACCTCCTGAAGTGATTGGTCAGTTCTCCCAACACCCATTCCAAAATATTTCTCTAGTCAGTATCATAACAATTCTACAATCTGCAGGTGCAAGATAGCAAAGCTAGTTTACAAAACCCATATCATTGTTTCTAGTAGTTTGCATGGGAAAGACAGAGCTCTCATGAAATGCTGCAACCTCACAAGATGCTTTTTAGCATCCATAGTTTTTCTTTTGGGATAATCTTACTGAGAAACAAAACTAGACTGTATGTCTAAAATAAGGAGCATAAGTAGATTTAAAAATGCAAAATTAATTTTCTGGGTTTCTTTACTACTAAAAATTCCTTGTACTCAAAATAGCATTTTTGCATCAGTAAGAATTCATTGTCTTAGAAAATAGGTATCCATGAACATGCTTTTACTGCAAATTCTACGGAAGCCTATATGTGCAGTGAAAGTGAATAATCAGGATGTTCTGTAGATACACTGCGTCTCTCTGGACTAGCTGAACCAGTCTGCCAAAAACACAAGAGAACCTATGTGATATTGATGCCGAAAGACTTTAATTTTTTTATATATTCTTAATATATTTGTAGCTTTGTAGATTTTTGATAAATAGCTGTATAGTTTTAAAGACTTTCTCACACTTTAAAATAGTAGATTACCCTTTCTCACACATTACACCACTTGATATTCTCTTTACTCTTATTTTCAAGAGAAGAATTTCTAACAAGGACATCCTGTTTTGCACACCAAGTGCACCAGCACTTGGGAAACATAACAAAATATAGGGCTAAGATCCCCTGGAAAGACTCCAAGAGGTACACCCAAGGGTGGGACATCAGGGCAACCAGTCTCCTTTCAGATGTGCATGCTAGATATACCAATTAATTAAACTTATAAAATTTGTGAGAATCTGATGCTGCATGTGCACATATCTAGATTTTGTGCACCTCAAAGCTTTCATTAAAGAACTACTCTTTATGTTACCACCTTTAATATTGTTTGAAAAGTTTGTCCTTCAATTCTAGACAAACATGTATCTATCACTAGTGGGATGTGTATGACAGCCGCAACAAACACATCGAGCTTGACTCAACTGCCCACTCCTAAACCTTAAGCTACTAAGATCTTAAGCATTACTGTAGCTATTATGACTTAGATTTTAATTCATTAGTCTTCTTACTTCAAAAGAAATTATATATATAAACATGCTTTTTATTGAATTGAACCAGAATCCATTTACAAGGCAAAAATACAGATAATTCTGTAGGATAGCAAAGTTAAGAGGACACTAGTCAGTCAAAAAGTTGCCTGGTACAAAAAAATCCAAGCGAAAATGTTGTATCCTGTGGGGTAGCCCCAATCCTGCAGCACCCCCCTAGCTCTGGCTGGCCAATGGACCTGCCCCCGTTCTCTACCCTCCCCGGCNTATCTCATCATAGCCACGCTCCGGCAGCGTTACGAAAACCCTGTGCTATGAAAATTACTTTTTCCCAATACTCTTCAGTACCTGATCCTGAAATTCAATATGTAAACAAAAAAAGCTGCCAGGAAAAACAGGGGCTTTTAAAAGCTTCAACTATCAATTTTACCTTCTTAACAAACTGAAATAATGTCATCAATTCAGTACTCTGAGTGAAATTTTGTAAAGATCAAGAAAATAAAAAGCAAGTTGGTAGCCATCTGAAGAGATGTTTCAGGGATAAAACAATTCTATGACTCACAGCTTTTCTTAAAGCTGTGATAAATGTCCTCTCACAATACCTTTGCCTAAAAAAAACCAAGCCTGTCAATGTTGTAATTGCAAATGGAAGAAAAAGTAAAAAAAAAACTAAAAAAAAAAAAAAAAAAAAAAAAAAAAAAAAAAAAAAAATTTTTTAAAA
>VZTH01019009.1:12058-32851 GCA_013397815.1 Aleadryas rufinucha
AAAATTGATTTAGAGAGTTTTTATATTGTCATAGTTTCAACTGAAAGAAAAAAGATATTGGTACTAATTTCATTGTCAGTTTCTGAAGGAGTGTATAATTCAAAATAAAACCATAAATAGATAAGATAGATGTAAACCAAGGAGAAATTACCGAAACTATAACCAAAAGAGATATTTTATTAATCAATTTTTATATTTTTACTTATTTTATGAGATCTTTTAAACTACTGTAAGGAAATATAACACTCAATGTGTAATATTTTATCACAGTTCTCCCACTCCAGAAGGAAGGTGAGTAGATTCATCATAGGCAAATGAACATTCACTGTCTAGATGTTTTAAAGCCTGATTCAAAAAATTGTTTGGCACTTCCATTGAAAAGACCACATATAAAAAATGTCAGGAGTGAAAAAAAAATATTTTTTTGTGTTATTTTCCCTACTTAATTATCTTATTTAGCCCCTTGGGGACCTCCAGAAAGGAAGAATTTCTTCTGATTACAAAAACACAGATATGGTATGGTAGATATGGTATTTGGGAAGCAGGGAAAGCATTAGAACAGCAACAGTGCGGAAGGAGCTTTTGACCATGTGAGAGAACAAAGAAAATGGGAGAACAAGCATTTATGAGGCTACTGTGCTAACAAAGGCTTTCTTTTTTTCTCTGAAGGAACTGGGGTGGCCTATTACAGTCCACAAGACAAGAATCAATGTGCAGAATCTCATCTTTGTGAAAGTAGGTCAGAAACAGTTTTCTGCATATTGAAATTAGTATGGATAACAAATGAAGAAAATACCAACACAGATCAGTATTGAATCCTGAAGATAAGTTGTAATCTTAACTCTACATCCTCTTCTGTTGGTATTGTAGTGAATGAGCAGATGTGAAGGTGACAAGTGAAAAATTTCCCTGTTCATGGAATTGTTCTATTTTCCTGAATCAGTCATTCTTCACAGTAGGCATAAGGTGAAGAGATATAATAGAGGCAATAATGGTATTTTGCAGAGTGGAACATCTCTATTAGAGTAAACCGAGAGCTGGTGTCAGCACCTATCTGGCTGTCTTGCAACTGAGCAAACCTTAGAAATGGGTCTCTCAAGACTTTTTAATGATGGAAGTACTCCCTGCTTTCCAAATGAGGCAGATATAGGATGAGCAGTTCTGTGGTATGGATATCACTTTGCATGTTCAGAAGTGAGTATGATAAGCTCTGGAGCAGCATACAGCTCATTACTCAAAAGACAAAATGTGTTCTTTGTAGTTGCTATTTAGCATAATCAGAGAATGAGTACAAAGAAATACAAGTGTATTTAGAAAAACAGGATTAGCAGGAGCTTTCTGTCTAATGAACAGCACCTTATTATCTCAGGTAAATGCACTGTGTAAGCCTTTTCAAAAACACATCAGCTTTATCTTACAATTAATAAGATAGTAAGGTAATTAATAAGAGGAATTTTTCCCCTAACAACTCTACTGAAAGACTGCATTATACCTGATTGCATTGATGGTTAGGAATATTATTATAGTATCTTCTAACTGTCAGCATAAATATGTTCAAAAAATACCCACACCTATTTCTGACAACATTGTGATTCCTGGGTCTAAGTGCTATGGTAGATTTACAATGAGACAGTCTCTCTTCTTAGTTATTTTGCCGAACTGTGCAACTGGAGATGGAGATGGTAAATCATGAATATATGTTTCAGAAACAGAATCAGTACTAAGAATAATTTTTTTTTCTACTTCTGCATTCTACATCTCTGCAAGAAGAATTGCAATAATTTTTATTCACAAAAAACTTGCACAGAAAAAAAATGCAAATGAACCCTTGCAAAGGTTGTCACTTGTGAGACTGTATAGTAAGTTGACAGAGTATTAAAAATGAGAATGAATCCAGAGATAAATAAGTACTTTTTTCCCCTCTGATTTTCATCCATCCCAATTTTCTCTCTGCTCCCACTAAAAAAAATTCTTTTAGATTGGAACATATCTATAAAACGAACAGCTTGTTTTTCATGCTGGAACTAAAATTCTAAAATACGTAAGCCTCAATCTTTTCCTACTGAAATGAATCTGAGCCTGAATCTGAATGAGTTATTCCTGGGCAAAAAAATCCTGCAAAATATATTCCAACAATCTTCAGCATCTGAAATATAGAAAGGGAGATTAATACAGCAAACTAAGTACGAGAAATGAAGAGAAATGAAATGTCTGTATTTAGCAAGGACTACACTTGAGTTTCATGACTCATTGTGTAAAGAATTACAGGGGTTGCCTCAGAAAATATTTTGTTTCTTCTTTTATTTAAGGTAACAGAAGTGGTTGATGCTTTAAATTTAAAATAAACAGCTACATGTAGTTTAGTCCTTCAAAAGACCTTATGAATTCTCCACTGAATCTAAACTGCCCATGGTACTAAATCCTAGCCCCAACCTGCCTCCCTGTATGTAAATCAGAGACATTCTATGTTTCAACTACAGTCGAGCATAATTGTTTATATGGTTTGATTTGGTTTTCTGAAACCCAATTCTTACTATTACAAGACAGTAAAATAAAGACTAACCAAAGATATAGGGCCAAATTCAGCTTCTGAGAGACAGAAATATTCAACATGTTTGGATATTAGGAACTTTCAGCCATTTGGAAGAGGAGACACATTTTCACTGTCCCAGACTCCTACAGTAATTCTGAATGTTGATTTTTTTTCCAGCTTTTCCAATGAGACTCTGCGGCATAATTCTCAGGTTCAAACCCTTTCTACCTCTCAATAAAATTGGACTGTTGTATCATCTGAAGGCATGTGTCATGAGAGATTTTTGTCTTTATATGAATGGCATTTATTTCTTTAACCTAATGCTTTTTCCTGTGGTATTTTCGAAACAAACACTCACACATATGCCCAGAAATATGTACCAATTGTCCAAGAGCATTTTTGGCCAAATTGTCAATGATTTGGTCCCCGAGATGTGAGTTTCCAAGGTCACAACTGAAGATATCTCTTTTTTTTTTCTGTACCTACTTATTCCAGAATTGCTGATTAGAGGAAAAATATGCTTTTATTAACCATGCAAGGCATCACAGGTATGCATTACACATTCTGCAGCTCTCAGAAGTGTTCCTCTTTACAGTGAGGTATCATTCTTTTACAGATTTTGTAAATGAAGACATTTGCATATTTTACAGAATATGTTTTTGTCTCAGAATGGTATCAGATAGGCTAATGCGTGAAAATGGTAATAGACACTCACAAAACCTTTAAGGAAACAGATGTTAAAATTGTAAATGTGAATGAGTAGGTGTGAAGTATTTGAGATTTTAGGGGAATAATAACCTACCATAATGAACACTATGTTCCTATACATGGGTGGTTGCAAATAGAATATCTTATAGAGTATTCTTGAATTAATTTATTTAATATTTTTCAACAAATTAATTATTTTCAGAGCTTAACATAACTAGTAGTTTAAAAGTTGTTGTAAGGGAAGATTATACGATTTGGAATAGAACAAAGTCTCATGTGAGTAAGCAACTTCTTATACTGCTTTAAAATCCTGTAGTTTGTTTAACAGTGGCTCTAGCAGGTGGCATATGGCTAATACTGAGTCTGTCAGTATCTCCAGGGTGCCAGACATTCCTTAAATTTTCTGTGAGATGAATTTTTTGGTAGACTTGGATTGTAAAGGCACACGAGCATCTGCTGCCTGCTCAATCTCATTATCATCAGCAGAGTTAACTCCTACAGCTCTTAGCCCAGCAGACAGAGCCAGGAGCTCAATTTTTCTTTCACCAGAAGCAGTGAGTTTAACAATATCTCTTAAACAAATGCTCCTTTTGAAGACAAAGAAAGATTATTTTGCTGTAAAATTATGCAAATTTTTGATGGTATATTATAAATTATAAACTCAAATAATTTAATACGATTTCTTGAGAACTATTACTATTATTAAGATGAACTATTAAATTGGGATTAAAAATTTTGCATTGTCTTTTCTTGGTCACTGTATAAAATAAAACTGAGACCTAAACCAAAACATTTAATCCAAAGTTATCTGGAGTTCAAAATGTCTTTTAAATTGAGTTTTCACCATCAGACACCATCGTATTTAAATGACTTCAAATAAAATCAAGCACCATGAAGTAATATAATGTGCTAGGAGTTTGAAACTTTTTCTGTTCCCTACTTTAGACACGTCTTTTGGTTTTATAGAATGATATTCCCTTTTTTTTTTTTCTGTTGCTATTAAATCACTGACAGTTTTAAGTCAGAAACATGAAAGGCATTGGAGGAATTAAGTTAAAGTAAGTATTAGTGTTCTCTTAATATTTGTGTACTGCTTTTCTTGGGGACTATTTAAATCCAGTGTCTCCCAATAAATACACAGGTATTTTTTACCACTGGTGAATTAGAACAGAGAAAAGTTTCCTAATAATCAGCCATGGCCATGGCAGAGGTAGAGATAGGTTGGTAGAGCAGTGGAATGAGAATTGCTTTTAAAAGACGCAGGTAATGCTTATTTTTATGTCAGAGCACAAAATACGTTAATAAAAATCCTTCACAAGGTCTCTACAAAAGACTTACATTATCAAGCAAATGTTGTTATAGTCCTTGAAACCACATATTTCTTCTCCTTAAGCAAGAACATCACCCACCAGTTAAGGCTTTAATCCATGGTATCTTACTACATCAGCAGTTAACGGCATTCATGAGAGTGCTGGACTAGACAGTCCATTGCTTTATCTGGAACAGCACAGCTTTTACAGGGAAGGCAACAAATAAACAGCCAAACTCTTTAGAGCCTGTCCTGAACTGGCGACATAAGTTGCCCATATGCCACTTACTTCTAGCCAAGAGAATAAAGATGTCTTCTAAATAACTGGATGAGATTATGAAGTCGACAGACGTTAATCCTCCCTCTCGGCTTGGTCTCATATCACTCCCTGAAATTAGATACAAAACTGAAATGTGGGAGTATGACTGAAACAGTTATAAAGCTGCAGGCAACCATGGTGTCAAAGATTTCAGACCTTGTCAAAGCCAAGAAAATTGTTCAAAAGCAGAAACATTACAAAATACATGACTCAAGTAATACTCTGAGGCAGTGGCTACATGTGTTCCCATGGGATATCCAACTTCAGCATAGCATTTAGCTGCTTAAACAAGGTGTCCTATAGGGTACAAATCCATTCTAAACATAACCTCTTTCATAATTCCTGGCATAGAGAAGAGCTATTTTCATGTGACCACTAGGCAGTATAAAATATTAGCTAAAATGGTAATCAGAAAGCAAAGCTAATTTGTACCTTCAAGTGCTAGAAATGCTGGAGTTATCTGAGTCTCACATATGGGCTTGAGGGATATTCCTCTTGAAAATGCTGTATTGTTTTGTATGTTTTTATTTCATAGTCATAGAGAAAATATTTTATTATGTGAATAACATGTTGTTTTGAAACTAGGAATGGCAGCCTGCACCTTCCAAAATATTTTTCTCCTTATTTAAGTAAAATACAAAAAAGGTAATTTTGATATGTAAGAAGATATGTAAGAAGATAATTTTGATATGCTGAAGAACTACTTAATATGCAAGAGATTGTATGTTTTTCGTGTGGGATATAGTAATGAAAATAGAAATAGAAAATCTAAGTGTCCATTATTGAGATAATCTTTCTTATATAGTAATTTTTGTTTATCTTCCTTGAATGAAAGAAAAAACCTGGATATTTTCTGCAATTTAAAATATACTTTATTATTACTATGACACAGATTAACAGATATAAAGAAATTTATGCTTCTGAATGTTGAAAAATCAGAATAATTCCCTTAAGACTTTTACTAATCAAATAATTTTTGGTTTTCTTCTTAAGTGATTTTTTTTAAATGAAATTTTGATTTTGTTCCCATTTTTGGACATCTTGATAGGCTTTCCAGGGGTGTTTTTTGGGTTTCTTAACCCTCTTATTATTTATGTAATTTTACATAAGGTATTCCCTTTTTTATGTTTGGGTGAAACTTCTCTACAAGTTTGCTGTCAAGTGACAGTCGGCAATGGAAGAGACGGGGCAGATTGCTTGGATGCAATAAGCTGATTTTATTGATACAGAGCTGAGTATTTATACCTTTTCAGCAGTTACTAAAAATAATTCCTTATATAAGCAGTAATCACTATAACAACCATACCTATGTTTCTTAATAATACTGCAAAACTAAAAGCTAGCACTAACCAGCACAGGTACATACCAAGCATGCCTCTTCCTTATATCAGCTATTTTATGGTAGGCTGCATGGCCTGCCATGGTTTGCAGACTAGCAATGTTACTGCATCCACTGCTGACATGAGTTTAGCAGTGCTCTCACTTTTGCTTTCTAGCTGTATTCCCACAGTTTGCCTTCTGTAATTTTGCTTATCAATTGCATCATTGAAATTTCTAGTTTTCAAAGCTTCATAAGTTTACTGAACATAATATGCAGGTCATATTAAAAGATCTTTCAGAGAACATGGAATTATCTGAGAAGTCTGCGCATGTTAAGCAGAGGGGAGAGGTGAAAAAACAAGCATTCCAGAAAATGTGTACACAAATAGTAACAGATATATAGCAAAGAAAAACATGCTGATTATTACTGAAAGAGACTATAACATATCTTTTGTAGCCATGATCCATTCCTTGCCTTTTTCTCCTCTTTGAGTTTGGAAAGATTTATGGTCACTTTCTGGTAAAGATGATCTTAAGCAACAGGTTTGTCTAGGACTCAGTTTGATACCAGTTTATATGTGCTGAGAATAGAGTTCCTTGATTGTTGAATCCAGATGCTGACTTTTTTTCTTTCCTTTTCAGACAAAATGCTCTTAATACTTCTATCGCATTCTTCATTTCGTGCAAAAGCAACAAAATGTCATATTTCTGCAGTTTTTTGCATAAGGAAAAATGACCATTTATGGAAATAATAGATACTGTAAAACGTAACATGCTCTTTCCAGTCTTATTACAGTGTTATACAGGTGCCCTTATTCAAGGGCCAAAGTTTGGCCCTTGAATACCCCAAATGTTCAGATGTTAAATTTGTTATCTTGGAGCATCTGAACATTTGGGGGTTTTCTAAAAACTGTCCCAGGCAGGAATACAAATGCCATTGATATTTTATTTCTGAATCTAAGCAGAATATTATAAAGGGCTTGCAGACTGATTCAAGACCTAAAATCTTGAACTTATTGATGTTTCTAATAAAGTGACCTAATTCTTAGTATATCATATGAAAAACTTCCCTTATTGGGTGGCATAGAAAGATAAGGTTAAAGGGAGCATAAGCTTCCTGGTTAGAATAAAATGGATTTAAAGTTTATATTTTCTGTAACTAGAAACTTTCTGCACAAATGAGTAGTAATGTAGGGATATACTTTATATGTACTCAGACTAGCATTTCTCTCATTTCAGAACAAAAAAGTGCTCGTCTGATTTTTACAGAAAAAGGAGCTACAAAAAAGCTAACATTTCTACAACAACAAACCTTTCTCATTTCCTGTTCCTATTCACACTAATTGGTTCTCTTACCCAGTTCTGGCATTTTTGCAACCAAGGGAAAAAGAAGGACAACAAAATTTACTTCCTGCAATTGTGCAGGTAACTTTTCAAATGTGCCTATCAGGCTGGAATTTGCTTCAAAGGCATATAATTAATGATCACAAAATAACTGTTAGGGTAGAAATGATGTTATAAAAATTTTTCACTTCTACCGCAATCTCTGTATTGCTAGAAAACAGAATACAGATTAACTTCAAATCAATATACAGAAAATGCCCTGTGAAAAATATCTTTTGCAGCTGGATGTATTAGAAAAATGGGGAAAAGTAATTTATGTACATAAATATCCCTTTTCTCCTTTTTGATACAGTTAACAGACTTTCGGATCTGCTTAGTTTTGAATTTCTATTAATTAAATTTCTTCTTCCCTGACTTATATAAAAATCTGCTTATACCTATTGAGAATGATTGGATGTTATATTCTGCCTTGATTGTGTGAAGTACTCCTAAATACCCACACAGCTACCCCTTTCATATTACTTCTTGTTCTTCTATGGTACAATGCCAAAAATAAATAAGTAAAATCTCTACAGTACGTAGACTGAAGTCTTCACTGGTGCCTGATCTCTTTGCAAGATGAGTAGCAATTTATTTTCATAGCCTATTACTAATTTGTGATACTGGTGCAAAGCTATCCAGCTGTCGGCATCACTTCTGGTAGTACAATAAAGGTTATAATTGAAGAATACTCTTTAAATAATGCAAGAGTTACAGTGAAAATCTGAAACGAAGAAGAAGGGGAAGGAAATTAGGGTGTTTGTTTGGAAGGGAGAGCTTGTTTGGGTTTGGGGACTTTTTTGATGGTTTGGTTTTGTTTTGTTTTGGGTAGTTTTCTTTTTTAAATTAATTCCTGGGAAAAACAAATCTAAAGCATTGGATTTTTATTGGCTAAGTCTCATGAATTCCTTTTATCAGGGTTATTTGAAACAAGCTCAAACATCAAGCATAAACTTCCTACTACATTATCTTA
Organism: Aleadryas rufinucha; assembly: GCA_013397815.1. NCBI lineage: Eukaryota > Metazoa > Chordata > Aves > Passeriformes > Aleadryas > Aleadryas rufinucha. Next base: position 20,604 of record VZTH01019009.1, read on the forward strand.
AATAATGCTGTATTAGCTAACATTCACATACTGAAGCAGACTGAAAATGGAGAGATGATTAAAGTTCAGCTCCTGGTCCTTGAACTATTTGCCCCCAAACCAGAATTTACACTTATGCAGCAGGAAATATGCATCAACAATAAAGAGTTTATAGTAGAAATAAAAAAAGAGCTTTTCACGCATAGAAGAATAATGTAGATAATATTGTATCTTTTGGGGGTTTTTTGCCTAAAAAAAAAAGGTTTTCCTTAGAAAAGAGGAATTTCCAATACTCATGTGCCATTCAGCACTGCTAAAATGAAGAGTTCTGGAAATTATGCCAAAGCTTTTCAGCTGTCTTAAAATATAGCAAAGTTCACAAATGTGAACAGATTTATGAAGTATCTGTATTAATAATCTTAAAAATTCTTCCTTCATTTAGAGATTTAATGCATGTTAAATTGTATGAGAAGTCAATAGGAGCTGGTGGAGACCTGTGTGCCTTTTAAAGTCTTTTCAAATATCTTTTATCAGCAAAACCTTGTTTGTATGTTATGCATACATTGCATAATTTATAAACTCTTGCCTTTAAAACTTGAAAAATTTTAATGAGACAAGGTTTATCTTGAAACTGCTTTATGTATCTGCCCTTGAAGCAATTTTGCCATGAAGTTATTACATGTACTAACATAAAAAGACAAACCATTTATTGATAAATGAATCTCTTAACACGTAAAGGAATTTCCCTCTTTTTCCCTATTCTTTCCCTCCTCCATTTCAAGCTATTCACAATCTACTTCCTTTAATTAATCTAAATTGTTACAATTCTTCAAAAATAGCATGATTGAAAATTAATAGTCAGTCAGGGGACTTAACACAGCTTTTATCATAATGAGTGCTCTATATTATATTCTTAGTAGGCTTTTAGGAAGGGAATGGTACAGCTATTTTCAAGTCTGAGAAACAACCTTTCCTGTGAATAAATATAATTTGAGGGGACAGAGTTGCTCTGCAAAGCAAAATTACTTCTTAAGCTTCTGCCACCACCTGGAGAAGTAAAGAGATGGTTTTTCATTTCATTGTCAACTTTATTTGGGCTTCCAGAAGCCTTGCCTCTCCTGGGCTCCTTAGCTACTGCTGTATGCTTTTTTTTCATAAGTTAGTAACTGGTTAGTTACTAACTTCATAAGTTAGTAACTGGTAGTTACTAACAAGCATCTCAAGATAAAAAGAAAGATCATGTGTTAATTAACTGAGCACTACATAAGATCCAGGCTGGGGGAAAGGAGAGCTCTCCTGTTATTAACATGGATTTTCTTTATCTTATTTGCAGGTCAAAATGTATTTTAGTAAAGCATAAAAGCTCTATTATCAATCATAAACATTCATTGTGTTATTTTCATGACACACTAAACCAAATAATCAGTAACAAAATTATTTAAGTATTGTTGAAATATGCTTAGAATGCTTAGAATCCTTTGTGGATGTATAACAAAGTTAGTGATTTTGAGAAATGCTAATGTGCAATATTTCATAAATGAAGCCTCATTTACCTCTAAATCTTATTTTTAGGACTGCAAGAACAGCTACAGAATATTGAAGGTCTGTTCTAAAACTTTCAGTCCAGACTAATATAAGTGGTGCTCATTTCTGTTGATTATTCTACAAAGGGAACATTTTAGGGAATGAGTGAGTGCAGACGTGATGGTGGGGACAAAAGAATAAGCACCTTGCTGCCAGATGCTAAGGCAGAAACAAATAGCTGAATCTAGGCATATTCAGGAGGTTTACAGGGTGCAGGTTTTGACCTAAACAACCTCTAAGCACGCACACTGCTATACAAACAGCTTGGTAATGAAAGAGGACCTGGTGCTGTGGAGGAAGAAGGGTACTTTCTTTTGGATATATCATCAGCTGTAGAACTTCTGTGCAAACACCATTCAGGTCTAGCGACTGGTAATTAATCTTATCAGTTTCTCCTGTTCTGCTGATACTGCTGAGAAATAACAATTCTGAATATTTATTTTTTGTTACACAGATGACTGTTTAATAGCCCTCGATTAGCATGTTTTTCCATGAAAAGCTACTGTTTGAATACGTTTATATTTTTGGTGACTACCGTTCATTGCCAAAGACAATGTTACCTTTGTTACAATGTTACAAATTTAGTTACCTCCTTTTTGTTTGTACAGAATGCCTCTGCAGTAATTCTCTTGCTGTGTACCCCTGTAGAGTCTGCATGACACCTGAAAAAATTAACTGCTTTAGCCGATTCTCTAATTTTCTCTTAAAATACCCTTAATTTTGATGTAGTTCACACGTTTACTTGAAATCATTACTAGATGGACATTTTTGCTTTGGCAAAAATATTGAATCTGAATACTGTACAGTCACTCTTAGGTTTTTCATTAGCATATCTTCATGCAGGGTTTAAGCAAGAAATGTTTTGCCACTTCTGAATTCTCTTATTAGCTGCTCCTAACATACAGGTTTAGGATGCCTCAAGTGTTAGACTCTGCATTACATTCTTTCCTAACACTGTTTGCTGGTTTTGGCTGGGGTAGAGGTAATTTTTTCACAGTGGCTGCTGTGAGGCTGTGTTTTGGATTTGTGCTGAACACAGGGTTGCTAATACAGAGACGTTTTTGTTATTGCTGAGCAGGGCTTACACAGAGCCAAGGCATTTTCTGCTTTTTGTGCTGCCACACTGGTGAGGAAGTTGGGGGTGCCTGGGAGGGTGGGAGGAGACACAGCCCGGACAGGTGACTGCAGCTGACCAAAGGGATATTCCTGGGTCTTTTTCCAGTGACACCATGCTCAGTATATAAAGAGGGAGGAAGGAGGAAGCAGGGGAAATTTGGAGTGATGGAGTTCTTCCCATGTCACCATTGGGCATGATAGGGCCCTGCTCTCCTGGAGACAGCTGAACACCTGCCTGCCCAGGGGAAGCAGTGAATTAATGCCTTGTTTTTNAGCTGACCAAAGGGATATTCCTGGGTCTTTTTCCAGTGACACCATGCTCAGTATATAAAGAGGGAGGAAGGAGGAAGCAGGGGAAATTTGGAGTGATGGTGTTTGTCTTCCCATGTCACCATTGGGCATGATAGGGCCCTGCTCTCCTGGAGACAGCTGAACACCTGCCTGCCCAGGGGAAGCAGTGAATTAATGCCTTGTTTTTCTTTTCTTCTGTGCGTGGCTTTTGCTTTCCCTATTAAACTGTCTTTATCTCAACTCAAGTTTTCTTGCTTTTACCCTTCTGATTTTCTCCCTGATCCTTCTTGTGAGGGAGTGAGTGAGTGGCTGCCAGGGCTGAAACCACAACAAACACCTGCCTCTAAAATATATGTACCTTGGATTTCACTGAATTCACACATAATTTCAGTCTAATTACTTCTTCCTCCATCATATAATTAATTTTGTGATTTGATTATATCAAGTGCCAGAGAGGTTGTCATCCCAAAACAAAAATAGCAAAATTTTTCTCAGCACCCAGCCTACTAAAAAAAGAAACCCTCAGTTTTTCGTGGTAAAAAGGTGGTAATGCCCATTTTACAGGCTGATTTGTGCTCCCTTTCCTTCTCCTTGCTTTCCGGCAATCCTTGTGGTAGGCACTGAGGTGCTATCCGGCTATGCACCAGCAGGTGTCCCCCCTACATGCGCACTTCGATTCCATGATCCGGGATGCACGTACACAATGTCCATAGCGATTGTGGTGTGGGGAGGGCAGAAGGGGCACATACACCGTGCGCTTCATTGCTGTAAGGCTAGAAATACAGATAAATAAAATTTAATTTCATACAATTGAAGTTTTCCCTATTCCTTTCAAAACACTCCATGCCATAGCAGAAATTTTGGGGAAATAAGGTGTTATTCTTACCCCCCCATAGTTATTCATAGCTTATTCTTACCCCGCCAAAGCTATTCATAGCTTTTTGCTGAGTATGTACTGCAATAGTTGTGCCCTAGAAAAAGCCTCAACCAGCATGGCTGAGATAGCTTTTAGTAGTAAATATTCTGTAGCATTTCTCAATGTAGTTCTAACTATTGAACTAATTAACAATGTGACAGACCAGGATGGGGCTTTTACATTTCCATAAAACTTATTTTTTCATTTAATGAATCTATTCTATCGAACACGTTTGACAGAAGCAGTATTCATTAGAATGGCAAACTAGCTACAAAAAGCAATGGGGTTTTAATTAAAAATAATTTATTAATAACAACCCTGTTTATCTTGTTTCCAAATTATTGTTAAAACATAAACCCCAACTCATTTGCAAAGTTATACAATAAATAATTTAAAGATTCACTGGATTTAAAGCTTTTGTAGATCCACTTCTAACTAAAATTTTACTCATCACTACCCTCAGAGTTCTGTCTTGAATTTTGTATATGAAATACACCTGGATTTCTGATAACCCAGGAGAGCAAATGATTATGCTTTCTGAGATCCTGGAAACGAGGAGAATTTGGCTGGCTACAAAGGCCATGGGAAGAAGTGCCCATGCAGAGAGTGTTGCTAGCAAGATCTGAAGGAATAACATCTGCACACAGCCCCCAAGAGCAGGGGGAAGCACATAACTTGAACAGGCTTGGAAACTGTAAACTGAGAAAGGATTTGATTAGCATGGAAGGAAATATGGGACAAAAATAGGGGAAGGAAGTGCTGAAGAGTGAGGGGAGATTTATGAGCTCACAAGAGGGCTGGTGAGAAGGATGTCTGAGGTGGGAAAATTTGTGTGGGAAGGTGCTGGAATGAGGATGAGAAAAAGGGCATAACAGAGGACAGGTAGGACAGGAAATACTGGGGTGTTTAAAACCCACTTCAATAGAACAAGGAAAGGATTGGGACTTGGGGCACAAATCATATGAGACCAAGAGATGGATTTGTATTTTCAATACCTCAGTGCCTTCTTTTTTAATATTAGAATTTAAGTAATTATTTTAGCTTTATATAAACCCTCTGTACAAAAGGCTTCAGAGCCTGCAATGGGGTAGCTGGACAAAAATTCATACAGGCAAAGCCCTGAGATATTGTACCTGAATAACTCAATCTGAAGTGTAGATTATGATATACAATCTCTATTGTAAACCTCAGAGCCACATTCACCATCAGCATGATCTTGTTATAACAGTGTCTTGGGGTGACCTTATGATGTGTATCCCCTACCATCGCTCTATGCCCAGATATGATTCCTGTGCCTTTAAACTGAGCCCAGGAGAGGAGAGAGAAAGAGGCCAGACGAACTTTTCAAAGCAGTCTGTGCCTTAAGGTTGCTACTCCTCTGTGTTCAGCTGTGTGGGGAGAAGAGCGGAGGAAGCACCCTTCCTGCTTTTTCCAGCCAGCTTTTTCGGCTCTTTTTCCTCGGGGAGAGACGGAGAGTTAAACTTTGTTTTCTGGGACTTTGGTTTTGTTTCCTTCTCCTTTGGACTTGCTCAAACCACCAGAGTGTCTGAACCCCACCGAGGGACCTTCCCCCGGCCTGGAGGGGGGCTCCCATGTCGACCCACCTCCAAGGAAGAGGAGAGAGACCACACCCACAGAAGGACTCTAAAATCTTTCAGGTTTCCTCTCCACAGCGAGAGATTTCATTATTTAGCACTATTATTCTTCCTGTGTATTTGTTAAATAAATAGTTCTTATTTTTTTTCCTCTTTCACATTCCTCCGAGGAATATTTTCTTTCCCAAACCTGGTGGGGGAGGAGCGACTGTACCCTGCCTTCCTTTGGGAAGACATTCCTTTCGGACATTTCCTTGAATTTGGCCCAAACCGGGACAAACAGCTTATAAAAAACCACAATCCTTGAAGCACCTGATATATTTTCTTTGTGTCAGACTGGCAATAATGGAGAACTCTCAGTATTTTGTGGCTTCTTTTAAAAGTGAACAGGGTGCATTCTAATCCTACCCAACAAAGCACGACGGCTGAAAATATCAGTAAATATTGCAAGTCTGTTGAAGAGTGCAGCTTCAGAAGAAGAAGAAGATCTCTGTTAAATTCAAATTGGAGCACTATTTCGGTTCAAAAAATGCTTCCATGCAAACCCAAGAATATTTCTATTTTGACAGCTAAAGTATTTTTTTTCCTTCAGAGTGATCCTTTCAATTTTTAGCTGCGCTATTTTTTAAAAATATAACTTTTTCTAAAACAGTTATTAAACACTTCAAGATAAAGAAATTATTTTGGGTCAGAAAGCTTCCCACCACCCTTCAAAAAGGCTTGTGATTTTTTTGTTCTGGCTACTGAATTAAAAACACCAGTATTTACAAATACATAGAAATAGAAGACAGTTGGTAGCCAACTCATATGCTCATGGAATAGTTTAATGTATCTCTCCATCTTCCACCCCGGCCCACCAGCCTTCTCATCCTTATATCAATACCAAAACAAAAAAAACCCAAACAAGTTCTGAAATTATTTAAGATCCCCATGTCTGCTCCAAAAATAATTTGTATATTTGGTTGCAGAGATGGTAAGTGACTTCTAACAAACCATCCGTGAGGACACAGCAGGAACAAGACAGCAAGGAATGGAGCAAGGCCCTTCACAGCATCCAGGAAGGGAAGGAGATGGAGCCAGAGAGAAGATATATCTTCTGCCTGAGAGACTCACACAGGAGAAAAGCTAGGCATAGAACAGGTCCAGAGACCCTCTAAGAGGCAGGGCTAGATATCATAGGCTGAGCTTAAATGGGGCTCCTCGGCTCATGAGCTGAGTATCCCAGGTGAGGCCAGTCAAAGACAGTAAATCGCATTAGCACCCTCAGAGCTCTGACATTATTCTGCAACAGATAAATTGTGATTAATCATATGCTTTTTTAAGAAGCTCAGAGCACATGACTATTATGTGTGTTAACTTAAACAAGAGTAAAAGAGGTTAATGTTTCTTACTTAAAATTCGTGACATACTAAAGGTATGCATAAGTCATATGTCTAAAGTCAAATCTAGTGATTTTTTATGTAATTGAATTTGGGACTGAACCCTCAGCTAGGCTGTCAAGTGCAAGATATTAAAATGCATCGGACCCTTTTGGAATAAACAGATTATTTGAAAATTCCATAAGGGTATATTAAAAGAGTGCATTTTTAAAGTTAGTCTGGCCACTCTTTGTATGCATAAGACTGGATTAGTAAAGCTTTGTATAAGTATCTGCAAACAAAGGGATACCTCAAAGCAAATACAAAATGCCTAAGCACCCTATATTCTTTAGGAGTTAGCTTCATAAATGGTTTTGAAACACTTAACCAGCAACCTCCCTGAATCCCTCAAGAGCTAAATATCGCTAAAAATTGGCCAGAAGTGTATCAAATATAATGATCAGAGGTTACTTTGAAATACAGACTTATTTTCTTTAGACATTTCTGTCCCTTTCTATCTTTACTTAAACGCAAGATGATTTTCAAAGTATTGCTAATAAGGAAATACTTCACTGTTCTGTTCTAAACATTAAGAACCTTCCTGGAAACTTGTCAAAGAACCCTCACAAAAGTGTTGCTTTTTTCTTTTACTTCATATTAGTGCAGTTTCAAGTCATAGCTCATAAACTACAATCATATATTACTTCTCTATAGTTGCCAGTGTTCAAGGCCAAAAGAAGCAGGGAAGATACTTCTTGGTTTTCTGTTTTACTTTATGGAAGGGGTTTTTTTTGGTCCTGTCTTTTCTGTTTGCTTTTTGTCCAGTCCAAATATCTTGACTGGGTTGAATATATGATCCAAATAACAGCTTATTTATCATGCTATTTGGTGATGGATGCTTGGTGATTGCCTCCTATTCTTTTCTGACTGTAAAACTGAATTAGATTCTACACCGTGCAAATGTACACAATGCACATTGTAATGGCAGCTGGTGGAGAGCTGCTATAGCCAATTCTGGGTCTTTTTCCAGTTACAACTTCTGTTTCTTGTCTTCTGTGTGCAGTTTTCTGCCACCCCTCCTCCCAGCCAGCACCTTAAAGAAAATGTAAAAAATATCAGGCAAGGGCACCAGCTGGTCGTATTTTCTGTCCACAGATATTCATAGTCTCTGATTGGAGTCATGGTCCCCTAAAAGCCCCATTTACACAGGAGAAGAAAAAAAAAATCACTGTACTTTCTTCTCACAAAATATTTTACAGTTTAGAAAATAGGCTCATGTAGTTCCTGTTCAAAAGGTGGTCCTTCTTAAAATAATAAAATGTCAGATTCTTCAAAACATTAATGCACACGTGCAAATGCAGTATAAGCATGTAGCAGCATGACTTTGGTAACTTTTCCACATAACTGTATTTTCTTGGAAGGAATGAGCTGCTATCTATTCATAACTGATTTTCTATTCAATGGTGTAACTGTTAAATAGATTCTCTCTTTTTAGCTGCCAGTTTCTTACAGTTATTGAGACAGCAGTTGAACTGCTTTTCCCATTCTCCTTGATGAATTTTCACTTTATTTAAACTGCAAAAATAGTATGTATTTCTGAAATTCTGTGATAAGTCATGTGTCTACTTCACTGCAGGTCTAAGGATAGGTTTTACTTTCTCCCCACATTCATCGTTAGTGTAAAGAAGTGCTTCAAGAACACTTTTTAATAATGCCTAAGGTTTTTAAACCTTAGTTAATTTGTGTTTCCCTCTGTAACAGCTTATTTTCTGCTTATGCACTTTCTCATATACTATAGAATATAGAAATCTTACCTCTATCCCCATTCTGACTAAACTCTCTTGGTGGCTTTTTTAATTTTCAGAGATGTGTATTTACAGTTTGCATTTGGGTGTCTTGGGGTGACTTTATGATGCTGTATCCCCTATCGCCTGCTCCAGACATGAGTTCTGTGTCTTTAAACCAGATCCATGAGAGGCGGGGGAGAAGGCGGTGGAATTCCTTCAGCAGCTGTGTTCAAAAACACAGATAATTCGCTCGCTCTCCCCCCAGCTCTTGGCTTTGCAGCAGGGAAGAGAGAGAGAGAGGCCGGGGGAAGGCAGCCTGGAGGGGCCCTGCCTCTAGCCAGGTAGAGATCAGGGAAAAAATGCATCTTTTGGACTGTGTGGATTTGTTGGCCTGGCACATCAGAACCACAAAAATATGATGCCTTGGTCGACACTGGTGCACAGTGCACACTAATCCCATCACGAGATGTGGAGGCAGAATTCTATTGCTGGCGTGACAGGGGGATCACAGGATTTGACCCTGGTGGAAGCTGAGATGAGCCTGACTGGAAATGAGTGGAAGAAACATCCGATTGTGACTGGTCCAGAGGCCCCATGCATTTTGGGCATAGACTTCCTCAAAAGAAGGTATTTCAAAGACCCAAAGGGACTCAGATGGGCGTTTGGGATAGCTGCTGTGGAGGCAGAGGGCATTCGGCAATTGAACACCTTGCCTGGACTATCAAAGAACCCATCTGCAGTAGGTCTTCGGAAGGGGGAAGAACAACGAGTGCCAATTGCCACCTCGACAGTGCACTGCCGGCAGTACCGGACAACTTGAGATGACGTGATCAACATCCACAAGATGATCCATGAGCTGGAGAGCCAAAGGGTGCTCAGCAAAACCCGCTCACCCTTCAACAGTCCCATTTGGCCTGTGCACAAATCTGAAGGAGAATGGAGGTTGACAGTGGACTATCACAACTTGAATGAAGTGACTCCACCGACACCGCTGCTGTGCCAGACATGTTGGCGCTCCAGTACAACCTGGAGTCCAAAGCAGTGAGGTAGTACGCCGCTATTGACATTGCCAAGGCCTTTTTCTCCATTCCTTTGGCCATAGAGTGCAGGCCTCAGTTTGCCTTCACCTGGAGGGGCATGCAGTACACCTGGAATTGATTGCCCCAGGGGTGGAAGCACAGCCCTACCATCTGCCACAGACTGATCCAGACTGCACTGGAAAACAGTGAGGCTCCAGAACATCTGAAGTACATTAATGACACCATTGTATGGGGGAACACTACAGCAGAAGTGTTTGAGAAAGGAGAGAAAATCATCCAGATTCTCCTGAAAGCCAGTTTCACCTTCAAGAAGAGCAAAGTCAAGGGACCTGCTCGAGAGATCCAGTTCTTGGAGGTAGAGTGGCAAGATGGACAGCATCAGATTCCCACCGAGGTCATCAACAAGATCACAGCAATGTCCCCATCAACCAACGAGAAGGAAACACAAGCTGTCCTACATGCCATAGACTTTTGGAGAATGCACATTCCTGAGTAGAACAGATTGTGAGCCCTCTCTACCTGGTTACCCGCAAAAAGAACAGTTTCCACTGGGGCCATGAACAGCAACAAGCCTTCGCCCAGATCAAGCAGGAGATCACTCATGCAGTAGCCCTTGGCCCAGTCAGGACAGGACCAGAAGTGAAGAACATGCTCTACTCTGCAGCCAGGAGACATGCTCTGTCCTGAAGCTGTCAAAGACTGAAAATAGTTCATGCCTCGAACATTGATATAAAGTTTTGCTCACTATAAAGAAGCTACAACAAAAGAAGCCTCCCTGAAGACTGGGACTTTGGACTGAAAGTCAAACTGCTGATTAGATAAAGGAAAACCTATTGTTCAGTCATCTCAGGCTGAGGGAAAGGTATGCATCCACAAAAGGCCAAAGCCACCTTTGGGGTGGGGGAAGAGCACAGCTTACAGAAGACAGGTTTACACAGACTCCCCCCCAACGCCCAAGGGGGGAGGAAGATGTTTCGGGCACATGGCGTAACCTCTGGTCAGAGGCAATAAACACCCATCCTCCGTTACACAAACTGGCCCAGCTGTGGAACCCCCAACCCCACAGGCCACATCCACAGGACTTTGATGTGAGAGGCTTTGCACCACAGGACTACATGTGATGCAACAGATCCAGAGTCTGCTGTAAGAGACTGCCCCCCCTCCCCCAGGGGGACATGCCTGGACGTTCCTACCTAGCCTGAGCATATATTAAGCCATGGAATTCTATGCTTTTCAGGGGGACCTTCAGCACCAGAAGGAGACCAGCTGGAGAGGATCAACTGAACATTGTTGGGATCCACAGAGTGGTGATATTTTCCTTATTCTGTCCCTGTCACTCTCTTTCTACTCTCTTTCTACTTTCCACCTATTTTCTACTTCTTTCTTTGTTTCTCTCTCTCTTTTATATTTACCATCAAATAAAACCTTTACTATCGACTGGCGTATGGTCTTGTTTGCACCTTAATTCAGGCAGAAGTATTTCTAAGAACCTCAATAATTGGATCATAACAGGAGCCTTTGGCAGAAGGTGCCTGGTGAGACTCAAGGCCGACCACTGGGATTCTGGAGCCAAAGCTACAGGGGGTCCAAAGCCAACTACACTCCAACAGAGAACAAAATCTTGGCAGCCTATGAAGGAGTCCAAGCCGCCTCAGAGGTAATAGGCATTGAAGCACAACTCCTCCTGGCACCCCAACTACCGGTGCTGGGGTGGATGTTCAAAGCAAAGGTTCCCTCTACCCACCACACCACCAATGCTAGACAGAGCAAGTGGATTGCTCTCATCACACAGCTTGCCCGTATCGGAAAACTGAATCGCTCTGGGATCTTGGAAATAATCACAAATTGGCCTGAACGTGAAAACTTTGGTCTCACTGACGAAGAGGAGCAAGAACAACTGACATGTGCTGAGGAAGCTCCACTGTACAACCAACTGCCAACAGAAGAAACGCTACACTCTTTTCACTGACGGTTCCTGTCACATTGTAGGAACGAAACAAAAGTGGAAAGCAGCCGTTTGGAGCCCCACATGACAGATTGCAGAAGCTACCAAAGGAGAAGGTGGATTGAGCCAACTCGCTGAACTCAAAGCCATTTAGCTGGCCCTGGACATGGCTGAAAGAGAGAAATGGCTAAAGCTCTACCTTTATAGTGATTTGTGGATGATAGCCAATGCTCCATGGGGATGGCTGGAAAAATGGAAAAAGGCTAGTTGGCAGCATAGGGGAAAACCAATCTGGGCTGCTGAAGAGTGGAAAGACATCACTGCTGTTGAGATCCGATTTAAACCCAGAAATGCAAGAAAAGCTAAGTCTCTGTGCATAAACCAGAAAGAACTTAGAAGGTTCTAAATATTCCCAAAAACAAAATTAAAACCAAACAAGGTTAGATGTTGGTGCCAAAAAATTGATATATTTTATTTAATAGTAAAAAAGGCAAAGAGAAGGAAAGAGAAAAGTAGAGAAAAGTTAGAAAAAGCCAAGGTTACTTAAAAAGAAAAGCTTAGGACAGTCACCACCACACACTGTGTTACCTAGTCAAGACGGGGTGGGGGGGCGAGAAGCAGTTTTTGGCTTTTTTTT